>DWDX01001488.1:0-18498 GCA_018245675.1 Agara michaeli | reverse complement strand
GTAGTTCCTGAGATTAGCGCGTTCAAACAAACAAACAAACAAACAAACTCTTCAGCTTTATAATATTAGTATAGATTACTATTCAAATATTAGCCATCCTTGAATTTTGTCCTTGAGAAACTGTTTTAATATTTTTCAGTTCTAAAGTTACTCACATTACGTATTGTAAACTCGACGGCACTGCCCTCACTGGCCACCCAACGATAATTCTTCTTGTATAGATCTTCGGGATTTTCAATGTCCAGAGTGAACTTGGAAAGCGTTAAGAAAGCGGTTAGATTCGCTGTGTAAAAAGCAAATAATAGAATGATGTAGAGCCACCACGTTGCAAACAGTACCCGGGTTGTATCTGGGAAGATAATGATAAAAAATAGACAAAAATAATTCCTAATTTCTGTATACTGCTTAAAGATATCACTACAAATGCTCGAAGCATCGGTAAGCAGGCACATTATAAGTACAAGTAAACTATACAGTCTCTCACTAAATCAATTGCTGAGCGAAGGTTTATGTTCTTGTTCAAGTGCATAGAAAAATAATATTGATTATGAAATACGCAGAACAGAGCGCAGTAAAAAGGAGGAAGGCGTTTAACTGCCTCGTTCATGATTTCACGGGGCCCTGTTTTGGATGGTTACCTATATTTAATTGTTGTTTGCATTTCGTCCGGTATGATCAGCGATACATGGTGATTGCGTGTGACTCATTAATGACATATTTATACTACGATAGATACAGTCGGGTGGTAAACACTACCCTATAACATTACAAGCACATTATGGGGCTTTGATGTCAATACATAATAATGTATGTTGTTAGTGACAAGGTAGGTACCAATACGTGGAAAGGCGTGACCACGTATGATGGATGACATTAATGGAGTAGAGATACCATCGAATGTAAGTACAATTCCATTATTGGATATATAAAATCAAGGTTTCAAAAGGGTTAACTTTAGCCTTAATATCAACGCTTGTGTTGTTGCTTAAATACCTACTTGGATTACCTACTATTGACATTTTCGCTTACTATTCTTGACGTCACCGTACAGAAATCACGAAAATTATGTCATATAATATGTAGTCATATCGATACAATGAAAGGCTGTTTCTGATAAAGAATTACAATAATGAAAAGAAAATCGCTGACACATAATAATATAAGGGTATTGCGTATATCAACTACAAATCTATCGGGTCCCAAAGAACCTTAGCCTGGCCAATTCAAACGTAATTTGCAACTCAACTAAAGACACTTTCAGTTACATCAGTTTCAGTTTTCTTTGTTTATGAATTTATATCAGTTGCAAACTTTAACGTGGTTCAACTAACACGTACTTGCTTCCGGCGACAGCGTGGTTCCCTGCTTGATGAAAGATCCGTAAACGAACCAGATGCTTGGTGATATAGCTATAGATTGCTCTTTATCCGGGATTAGTTTAGAGCGTAGACGTGTCAGGAGAGTTATGCAAGGTCCATAGGCTAGCACTGCCACTAAAATAATGTACCTGAAATACGCGTATGTTAAAAGTTTCATCATCAATATAATCTATATAAATGACTGTTTTCCATAATATCGATTTTTATAGTCATTAGTTGAGCTATTGATTAAACGAATCTATTTTTGCAATCAAAAATTATATTTCTGCATTCATTACTATGGTGGCACTATGAAGGGATTAATAAAACACACAAGAAATACCTATTACTAAGATGAAACGGATTAGACAAGAACGATTATCTTACCACACATAGGTCTCGAACGGCGCCAGAAGTCCGGAACCGGCAGCTGACTCTTTCGGTCTCTTAAGCATCATCATCCAGACGCCTTCGTCCAGTTCGTTTGAAAATATCACCATGTTTTTATATTTCGTCAATGTCGGAAGGAATGCCGCGGCCATGTCCACTTTCTTAACATGAAACCATTACCTACTCGATAATGAATAATTGTCGTAGATGTAAATGGCATTATACTCGTACACAGTGTGACGCAATAATAACTTTGTAACTAAATTATTTAGTCATAGCTCATAAGTTTTCGATCCAATTAGAAATGATCCCACTTAAATCGGCTCACTATGCTTTAGTTAGTGTGATATATGCCTGTAACTTATAATAATGTTCATTACAAGTTACAGTTTAGAATCATTACGTTTGTTCAACTGTGTGCTATGCGTCGTTCAAAAATTATGAGCAATTTCGAATAGGAACAGAGAGAGAGAGATTGAAGTACGATGCATCCAACAACCATTGTATGTATGAAGTCTTTACGGCAGATTTATCTATAATCATATTTAAATGTACAGGATAGAAAATACATTACAATTAATATTATTTTAGTAGTGTAGTGCTTCACAGTACCTACTACTAATACACCCTCTCCCGTAGACATATAATGTTTTATGTGGACACTCCTTACAGCCTGTCTGATTTTTAATACATATTTCCTTTTTTGTTATTTAAAGTTACTTTTGCGTTTTTGAGGTTGTTTTTATGTATTTACATGATAATTTAGATCCACCATTTTTTTTTTAATTAAAATAAGTTTGTTAAAATAAAGAAGTATCAAATCCATTAAAATAACTTACACTACTGTTTACTAGACCAATGACTGAATCTTCAGGTCTTCTGCCACCTAATTCGAAGTTTTTCCCGGGGACCACTAATTCAAAAGTAAAGTTAAATTTTTCCTGCAAAATTTCCATAATAATAAATGCAACTCCGAACCCAAACAGCGTTCCATTATCGTCTTTTTCCACCCAACTTAAGGGATAATTCTGAAGAAAATACAAAAATGAATATGTAGAAAGTCCTGTCTATTATTCTAAATAAACACCACTCGAAGTAAAACTTCTAAGTAACTTACGTTATAGGTCGCAACTTTTAAATGTCTTCCATTAAGCGCATCTATTAAGCCTCGAGTAAAATGTTGCTTTGTTGTCAATTGCTCATCTGCAATGGGTATCATACAAATGTATTATTGAGAGCAATATGTGCCGTTAGTTTTCGAACTTTAATTTTCAGTGTGTTACATTAACAACTCACCGATAAGAGGATTATCATATACGTTATTACAAAAGCTCGAGTTGCATACGGCGGAGAAGATAAGATCTATGCCAGCCATCGCAGGGGGTGTCGCCAGTGGTAATCATGGAGCGCGGTTAGCGTACAAATGACGATCGACGCGCGAGGATGTGCCTTTGTCGTACTACCCGATCATGTCATAGTTATTGCACGAAACGTTAGTATGGATAAGAAACTTATTCCGGTCAAGCCGTAATTTCTTTTTTTAGTAATATTCGTATGGTAAATCTGCAAAAACTTGAAATCCTTAATAATGTCCGTTTACACAGTGTTTAAAATGACGGTGCTTAAACTTAAGCAGTTCGCCGACGTAAAGATTCCCGAATTGCTTGATGAATTTATGAAGAAATATTTACACAAAACATTTGTGTTGACGACGTACAACGCGTGATAGTACAATAATGTTTAAATGTACCATAGGACGCCATCTATTGGTAAATATTGTAAAATAAGCAATAAATGGTGGAGACGGGTTGCAGAGGGTAGATCCACTATGGAAAACAGACGCACCCTTTACTTTACCCTTTAACACTGAAAAATGTGTGTTTGCACATGTTGAACTTTTTCCTTTTATTTTTTGTGGTTGGCTAAGAAGTGCACTATTATATAGGTATGTACTTACTAGTTACTACCTATAGTAAAATTCAAAGTTAACCCTGAAATAAATCTTATCCTTTATAAAGCTCCAACAAAATACAGTTCAAAATAATTTAACGTGTACATCTTAGTCGTTAAATAAAGTATATCCACGTTATGTTTTAAACAACCTTCACCACTATTAGGGGTGATAGTGGTATGTTATGTAAATTGATGTCACCGAAGCAAAGAGCATTATATAAGCATATTGCTGGTAATATTTAATATCACGACTACAAATATCGGCCTCATTAGTTTGTTGCATAACTAAATTTTCAATACAAACCCTATTCGGGTAATCAATAAAAAATTTACCTTATTGGTCATAATGTGCATGTAAGGAACTTTAGATTCCAAAGTACCTTATTAAAATATTGTTCAGACTTAAAAACAGTCCTTTAAAACTTGGTAATCAATTTTAAAAAAGGACGTCACGAAGTTGTTTTACTTTTAAAATGGCAAAAGTAGTTCAAGATTTTTAACGAGAGAGTTTATGACCTTAGGTGCTTAATATCATTAAATTTGGTGCTTGCTTCCTATACATTGAATTGTGAACAGGGCGTTCTAGGATCATTTTATCAGTTTCAAATATCCAACTATTGTTGGGTACCGCTAAACATACAAATATGCATTTCAATCTGTATACAATATTGCAATACTCCCGAGCAAGTTTTATTTCAGAAATAGTTATTTAGCGCATTACCTTCTTTCTTACTCGAATTGGATCGGAAGAAGTAGCTTCTCGCCGTTAACTTAGCTATCCTGCTACGAGTTATATGGTTTTATAAAGGTGTTTTCCTGTTGCTTCCTGACACGTAATAATAATTTGTAAGTGGAATTGTTAAGATAGTAGAACATAAAATTAATTTGGCGACAATACGATATATTTATACAAGAAGAAACTTAAAAAAAAGACAAACGAAACGCTATGCAGTAGATTAATGTATAACCCAGGCTTCCACAAGTTATTGTTGTTGCATTGTTACATACTATTAGAAAGGAAAATAAATAAATAGGTGGGAATATTGTTGGGAGTTGAATTTTTGCTAAAAAAAAAAGTGCAGGTAACTGAGCGAATTGATAATTTAATACGGTATTATTATAAAGCCTAGATAAAGTTGTTATAATATCAAATTCATGTTTTTAATACATTGAAAATTTATCATAATAAAAATGTACAATTATACTAACGTGTATTTTAAAACCAAAATATCTTTGGCCGACAGATACTTAATCGGACTTTACATTTTATAAAAAGTAATGTTAAATTTGTCGTACTGTCAAACTGTGTTGTCAAACAATTTATACTCATAAGTTATAACCTAAAAAATACGTAAAAATAAATCCTTATATATTTAATTTCAAAATGAAAGATGTGATTGTATCTAATTCCGAAAAGAATTTCATACAAAATATTTTGTCTCAAGGACTTGTACGTACTTAACGCATTTGAATCGTAAGAAGAAACTAGACCAAATATGTTTTCATATAATCATTGTTGATTTCAGCGATTAGATGGACGAATTTACAATGAAAGTCGTACATTACAAATATCGTTTGGATCAGATTATGGAAGTTGTTTGGTGTCTTTGGGTGAAACTAAGTAAGTCTAATGTTTTAATGTTAAATTCTTGCAAAGTCAAGGCATGTTGTAAATTTTAAATAGCGTCTTTAACTTTTCTGTTACCTATTTGTTTTCAACATTTTTACGTCCACTGAAGAACATGGGTCTTATAAACATCTAAGTAGATATCTCAAAATGGATAATTTCAAATCTACTACAAAGCTTCCAATCAGGTTCAATGATTTTTACCTAACAATGGTACAGATTGCTAGACATAACTTCTTTTGTCACTAGCTTGTCAGTCTACCGTGACTGGTATTGTTTAACTTTACAGATAATTTACAATTTGCGATTGTGTTAAGGCTACAAGTACTTTAATTTATCATTGCATTGTTTTAGAGTGCTAGCTCAGGTTACTTGCGAAGTGGTACAACCAAAGCAAATACGGCCTAATGAGGGTTTTCTTCATATTAATCTCGAACTCAGTCCTATGGCAGCCCCACAGTTTGAAAGCAATCGGCAAAGTGATCTGACGATGTATTTAAACAGATTGTTAGAAAAGTGCTACAAAGATTCCAAATGCATTGATCTTGAATCACTTTGTATTATGGTTGAAGAAAAGGTATATCTATTATATTTTTGTGTAAGACTTGCTGCACTAGTGGTTTCACCTAGGAAATACAATTTTTTAATTGGGTGTAAAGTATAACTTGTATTACCAATAAATACAAATTGCAAATTTGGCAAATCTTTGGGATATTCAATTTTCACAGATATATCCTTTATTTATTGTATAGGAAAGTACTCTATATGTTGCCTTAGAAATTCTTTCATTTTCCAGTGAGCTTCATCAAAATTTAGGTACTGTGAAGATCGCCCGTGTCACTCATAAAAACAAGTTGTTTGCGTATAGGTGACATTAGATAACCCTATGGACCCAATAACACACTGATCAATACTTCAATTTTATTTACTAGTATATAGTAAATATTTTTTATATCAGTACATACTATATTTGCATGAAATTTTATATAATTCTTACATGAAATTTGGTTTTCAGGTGTGGTCGCTTAGGGTTGACATAAAAATTTTGAACCATGCAGGCAATCTAATAGAGTGCTCCAGTATTGCAACATTAGCATCAATAGCACATTTTAAAAGGCCTGATGTTACGAGGAGCGGTGAGAGTGTCACCATACATAGTTTAATCGAAAAAGACCCCATACCAACAGTGTTATACCATTACCCAGTCTGTCTCACATATGTCATATTTAGCAATGAGTAAGTTGTAAAATTTAATTATGTATTTACTTAGTAATAAAACAATCTACAGCACTCTGTATCATCTCTGATGTGACATCTCAATATGGATTGTAACCAGCATTTCAATTTTTGACATGCAACCTTAAGACATTAAGCTTCCCAAGAGGATAGGCTGTTGCTGGATAAAATGTCCCATGTGCCACAATAGTCATATTATGTACAGAACATATATATTTTAGGGAATCTATGATTGAATCTTTGTTTTTCTTCTTCATCCCAGAATCCTATTATCAGATCCATCATTCATTGAGGAGTCAGTTTGTATGAGTAACACTGATGAAGGAGTTAAAGCATGTGGATGTTTGCTAGTGGTGGGGATGAATCAATACAAGGAACTGTGCTTACTTGACCTCAGTGGAGCCACTATTGACAATTCCAACGTTGTTAACAAGGCTATACAACACGCTGCTGACAGATCTAAACAACTTGTTGATATAGTAAAACTTGCTATTATCAGAGATAATACATTAAGGTATTTATACATCATTAAACAACCCACATACCATTATTCTTCTGTTTTGAATAGAGGATTCACCACATTTGTTCCATTCTAACATATTAGCTGTCATCCTTGACATTAACACAATTTTCATATTACATTTCGTAGAATTTGATTTTGTTACACATTTTTCTATTGCTCAATCACCTTGCTTTATTGATTTAAAAGGTATTAAAATTGAACTGGAGTGTTAGTAGAATGGAATACTTTACAATAACATCAAAATAAATCTTTGGTTGTGTTTGGGTTCTATCATCTGTTAAACCAATTCAATCTGAAGAGAATATTTTTTTTCTAAAAGCGCTAAAGTAAACCTAGAAAGCTGTTTTTATTTATAATATTGTGGCAAACAATGAATGAGTAAAGATGTTATAAGTTATTTGCTTGAACATATTAAACCTTAGTCAGGAATCAGTGTCCACTATACTACTAATGCTGGTTGTTCGTAATGCCTAAAAATGAGTTAAAATGAAGTCAAAATAATTATTATAATCATTGGTAACTTTTGCTGAAGTATTATGATAACACTGAAATATTTATTTAGGTATATTGATACCATTCATATAAATATTACCAAATATTATCACAATTCTTATCATTGTTATTAATAACTTGAACTACATATTGTGGTTTATCAATTTTAACCAATTATTATGATTTCTTAATTTGTGATTGATGCATTTGTGTAAAATTACAATTTTTAGGCAAAAGCGTGTGAAAATTAATTTTGGTGATGTGATAACAAACGATCATGTCCTGTCAATGAGTAGAAAGGATCTAAGTATACGTCTTAAGAAATACAATGTAAACGAGGAAGCCGAGCTAAAGGAAGATATTGAGATGGATGAAAATGATAATGAACAAACTGAACCCAGCAAATATGATGGTATGTAAAAATTTTACTGCTATATATGTCTTTTCAGGTAATTGAAAATAATAGTTGATTTATTTTTTACTCACATTAAAATGTAAAGGCTTAAAATAATTAAAGCTTTATAAAACTTAATACATAAGCTGGTCAAAAGCTTGGCTCTACTACCAAATGACAGTTGTGTAGAATGCAAAATAAATGAATCTTGAAATCCCAATCAAACACACAAATGATCTTCTTCATTAATATATTGTGCTTACATATGTGTTTTATTTCAGTTGTGGCCACAATGCCACAAACAGCAGAGATTGTTGCAAAGAAGGCAGCATCCAAATGGATTGAAATATCATCGGATTCAGAGAGTGGAGATGATTAAATTACTACATGTGTCATGCTTGTATCATGCAATGTAATAAAAAATTACATTTGACAACATTCTATTATTCAATCTCTTCAATATTTCCTTATTTTAAACATTCGCTATGGTATTTCTCAAATAGCTAACAACCATCATAGCATGTGAAGATGCAAGATCACTGCCGTTGCACCTCATTCTAATGAATGTTTATAATTATTCATCATTTTTATGCATTGTATTTAAGAGAGCATGTGAGCAGTCATCATTTTTACATCATGGAAATAATGGACAAATTGTTGGTCTAATACAAAACAGATCTCATTCAATTAAGGTGCTTGAAAAATGAATAGCAAATTTCCTTTAATACATGTCCAATACATGAGCTATAATTTGGTTATGGCAGATATGCATACAATACAATTGACTATTGCTTAAAAAAGCAAACAGTGCATATAATAGAATTTACATTAGACATACTAATCTAAGAGTACATTTTCACTGACATTTGATTAAGATAATCTAAATTGCAGATAGAAAATTTTAGAAGAAACATTAATGAGTTGTATAACATCCTAAAGCTATTATTAAAACTACTTTTCATAAATAAGTCTAATCACATAACTCTACACTGAGTCTGAATTAATTCCATTCTTCTGATCCAACTTGTTACCGTTTGTTTTCACCATATAGATGAAGAAAGTCACAATCTCCTTTTCGTTAACCGGTAATGTCTTGAAATGCTTCTGGATAGCCTGAAAATTATTTTATATTGCTGGTACATAAGACAATTATAAGTCAACATTTTAGATAATAGAATGCGGTACTTCCTAAGCACAGAATATGTGGAACAGAAGACTATAGTTATGCAAGTACTGTACAAAATTATTTGAATTGTTTTAATGCATTTTTTGTACTTAATCTTGATCATTCAGACTCATGCTGAAAATAAGCACTACAGGCTCATGCTTAACATAAGCACTACACCACCATTTTGAATTAAATTTCATTTGGTGCACATAAATTCTAATATAGATATATGAAATATTGTTCTTAACATTTAATAATAAAAGGATCTTACATCAGCTAATTGAGCTTTATTCAAGCCGGGCCTGGTGGGCACTTTGTAATATCTCTTGTACCGCCTGAGGGTGTTTACTTGCAATTGAAACCAGTCCACTTCAGGGGAATCCATGTCCGCCTCATTGCTGTCATCCTCGGAATCCTTAGTTCTCCTCTGCTTGGTCCTAGCGCACTGAATCATGGTCTTATGATAGTCGCAAATATAAGTGTGCCGCGCCTGTGAATGACGAATACTAGTTAAGACAACAATTCATTTTACTAACAACGACGTTAGTTTTTTTTTGAATAAAATGTGATAAAAGTCCATGAATAGACTAACCTGAGGATCAATGTTGAGCTTAAGTCTCCGCTGTGTGACAGTTTTCTGAATGCGCTTGCTATACGAAGCGTTGCCAGCAGGTCGCCTACAGCGGTCGCTATCATCCACAAGGCAACATATTTGGTCCGAATTACCTCTAGAATCTTCTTCTCCTGTACTAAACCCGTTGTTCATTTGATACTCGCGTTGAATCATATATAACAGAGATATTGCACTCGTACGACAGACCTCGCGGTTCGCGATAGAATATAGTTCGACGTAAGTATCCACGAAGCCCCACTGTTGAGGTTATAATTTGTAATAACTATTCACTTCCAAATAAATAAGTTTATTTCTATCAGATGAAATTGAAAGAACTTTATAAAATCGATCGCCATTCGTGTACGATACGTTCTTTCTCCGAAACGTAACAGCAACAGCTAAGCCAGCTACTAGCAAGCAAGCTTTGCGCAGTTACACAAATTTGTATATCCACTACCCATTCCACCTGAGCCCGAACTCTCCGTACTCTCTCTCGCTCAAATTTCTTGACAACTGTTTGGTTGACAATGCAAGTGTAGTGTGTGTGCATAAAAAGATGCGATGCAGTGCTGGCTGCCTAGTATAAATATAGGTAAGTATAAACAAAAAATAAAGCTAACGAAAGTTGACTGATTGGTTGCAATATGGCGGGTCATTCGATTTCCTCCAATCAGATCGCGTTATCAGTGTTATCGTCATTTCATGTGTTCATTACGACGAACGAACGCGAAGTTTTCTACGTAATAAGCGCTGAAATCGTGTGCTCGGGCGGTGTGATAAATAATATACTTGGTGAGTTTTCTTATATTGTAGATTATGAAATCATTTTGATTTAAAATTATAAAATTGATTTGGATTTGAGTTAATAGTGTTACGTTTTGAGAGATATTTATAGTGTTACATTCTAATTTTGTAAGCAAATGGCTGCCGACCGCCAAAGTAGTGACATTATGGATAGTTACTTTATTGACAGTCGTGTCAGTAATAGACGATAAGTTAGGTACGTACCTAATAAATTTATGTTACCAAAATAATAAGCAAAAATGTTTAATACTATGTTTTGATATTGAAGTAAAATATTTCCTGATACTCCGCTACAATAACTCTTTATTTTAGGTTATGAATCCTAGTTTTTGGTTATACTTACGTTTATTTTGTTTTTAATGACCTATTAGGAAAATATAATTTCAGGAATGTTCTTGGATTGAACAGAATAGGGTGAGAGCACAAATGTTAAACTACGAAATAGTAGGCCTATTTGAATCTGTATTAAAGGTTCACACATATTTTACAAAAATATGAAATATTTAGTACCTACTCATTATTGGCTACATTTTGCGTAAAATATTACTTAAAAGAAGATTAAGTTTTTTAAATAAATGTTTTCACAATGAAATAATTTTACGTTCGTAGTGTTTGTATTAAGATTACAGATTTATAAAATCCGCTGTTTGTAAACATTAATTTCATGGTCAGGTTTAATGTCCTATTATCATTACGTCACTTAGTACCGGAGTTATCAAATTTATATCTATTACAATTTTTAGTATATTTTGCTTTTATATTTGTTAAAAATACATTACTACTACTTTAAATACAGTCTCGTATTTTTTTGCATTGTTGTAGGCTTTCCAAGTAGATTTCCATTGATGGTGTTCCTCGTAAATTTAAAAACATCCTCCATTTTATAACAAGATGTATACGGTGAGTTTCAATCTAAATTTTTACTAACGAATGGGCCACTCTTGTTGTCATATTGAGGGTTAAATTATTTTATTAAAATTTCACTGCATACGAAAAAAATTTACTATTTGATTACGGTAATTTGATTGTTTATTTAATTCCATACATATGGCGTCACGTGTGGCTGTTCTATTAATGATTTGCTTCTACCGATATTCGTTAAGATTTGTGTTTTTCGTTCCATCTTCCATAGCTTCATCATCATTATGCTTATCTAACTTTGATTCGCGTTAAATTGATGAAAAATGCATATTAAAGTAGGTAGTAAAAATAACTGTTGTATTACCTATGTGTCTGTTAAATATTATTAAATGTTTTGTAGTAAGTAATAAATCTGATAGGAATTAGAAAATGTATTTATAGACTAATTGTTTTGCCGACTGGCATACAATATTTTCATAATATTTAATATTTTGCATTGCATATAATTTTTTTAAAGAAAATTGTTAATAATGTTACATTTCTCTTCGCATTTAAAAGATTAGATTTTTGATATTTTAAAAAGATTAATAAACTATGGCTCTTTTTTGGTAGTTGTTTACAGTTATGTAAACATTAAGTGTTGAATTTAAGGATACTAGATATTAAGTGCTTGAATAAAATTATATGTATGGAGATATTTTTTCTGTGAACCTTTCATTATCAACGTGTTTTTTGAAAATCTATGTTTTCTAATGTAAAATATACCTGAATGATAAAAAAAATTAACAGCACGAGTAGTTTATTTAGTCGTTTGAGACTAAAAATAAATAAATGGTATACTGTCGACGTAACCATATCATTGTGTAATTATATGTAGTACATTGAAAATGTTGCATAAAGAGTTTATAATTCACTTAATATATGGTATACAAAAGAATTTTGGCATGGAGGCGAGAATAGGCGAGGCTGCGCTAATCGTCTTATTGACCGGTTGCCGGACGGGCCCGTTGCCACTTCGTGCATTTTCGGTCTCTTTTCGTGTGTATTTCCAATGTTTCTATGGTCGCCGCTGCGCGATGAGGGCGCTTGTGTGCGCTTGTTTAGCGTCTCGCGGTGCGGCGTTGCCAACTGTATTGACTTAAAGTAGGAACGAAGACAAAACGTACGCTCGTGTCGTGGAAGTTAAAGCCGGCTTCTTTTGTATTTAAATAACACGTGAGATTTTGTGTATATATACTTTTTATCTACAGTTATTAGTTATCAAATGTTGTGATATAATTAACAATATCTAGTTTTTGTGATGAAAGCCCAACTCCAATTAAAGTGTCTATGTTTTAAGTGATAACATAACCAGTATTATAAAAAGCTCTCAGGTTTAATGAAACGATCGTATTTAGTTTTCATATAACAAGGGATATGATCTTCAAATTTTGTACACCAAGAGGCATCATATAGAATAGCCAAAGTGGCATAAGAAACTGGTTGGCCGAAGGCGGTGATTGTGATATGGGGGAACGAGGAGCGACGGGGGGCGCTTGGGGTGCGCGCGACGATGCCTCGTGGTGGCCGGGTGGCTCCGGCGAGCTACAGCACCAACAACAGATAAATGAAGAAATAGCTCGAAGTACTGCGGCTTCTACACACCAACTGTATACTTATAAAATGACAGGTGGCTTTGCAAACAATGGAGATGTGTCTACTAATAGCTTTGACTATCGATTAATGACTAATTCAAATACCAGGGAAGAAAGCCCTCAGCAACAATGGTGGTATGCATCGGGATCGGTAGAATCTCAACAGACTTCATCGCCAACGGTACGAAATTAGTTATAATTTTTTTTGTACAAACTATAATTTCGTGTTAACTATCACTTTAGTAAGAACATTTAAAGGAACCTTAAAGTATAACACTATCGAGTTATATTAGGACTAAGCAAATTAATTTGATTTTGAACATAAAATAGACAAGGTGTTGTAATCCATTGTGTTGAACATAACCTTACGTGAATAATCTATAGACGATGCCGCTTTTTTGTAGTTCGTATCGTTCTTCTATAATTTCTTTTACTGCATTTTTCAATAACTTCTCTAAGAATATGTTGTGTGTACAAAAAAAAAAAATTACATTTTTGGACAGAAATCAAAGGATCTCATCGATTGGGCGCTTTACCTTACGAAGGATGTAACTACGTTATGAACGATATATTTTATCTGTGGTATTTTAGGTTGTTTTATTTGATTTCCTTTCTTATGTTAATTTCTACATATTAAAATATAACATATACATGTTCAAATCATATGATTTTTTAAATTATAACAGTTGAATGTTTTACAAAAATATATATTTCTGGTTCTGAAATCTTTCAATTCTTGTAATAATAAATGTCCCGCACACACCTGCTGCTACCTGTACCAGATCTTTTGTTTGAGATCAGTAGCAGCTGTTTATGACTTCACCCAGTTCCAAACTTCTGTAACAGGATAAGAATATAATTAGTTATAATTAAATTAGAACAATGTTTTATTACGATACCATTTTATTATATTGTAACTAATCAAATGATTTAGTTGATTAAATCGTTAATGCCTTTATACCTATGTTTCAATTATCTAAATTGAAAACGTGTTTTTGGTGAAAACGTGTACATTTTTTCGTACGTAATTACGCGAAAAACGTGGCGATTACAAAAGCATGAATTTCCCGAATATCTATTTTGAAATAAAATAATCACATTTATATTAATTAATCTATCAGACTGGGCATAATATAAAAAATCGAGTCTAAAAACAGTGCATGAAAACCCCATTTTTTTAAAAACAGTAGCAGTTACCTTAATTATCGCATTATTGTTATTAGGTACCAGCCTACCGATAAGTACTTCGTAAACACTTAAGTATAGTATTTGAAACTTTTCCACCTTTGTGCTTCATTACTAAGAGGGGATTACGAATTCATTACGAATAGACGGATTTAAAAACATTGTGGTGATAATTTGTTATCGAGATCATAAAGGTCGCAATACATGTCCTAGTTGTTAAGGCGCGAAAGTCCCTCTCTCATTTTCAGGAGAAATTACGTCATTTGGTGCCAACAAAATATTATATTCAGCACATAGCGAATACTAAGTTTTTTATATTTTATTTTATTTAAAGTGAATATACAAACGATATTTTTCTTGTAATAGCTAATTGATTTCATAAAAGATCTTTAACGAGTAGGTACTAGATAGAAAATAAGTTCTTATGATATAAGACACTTGTTTTGCTGGATTTGTTTTGTGAACGTTACTTTTACAATTTACAAAAAACCTATTTGTTGTATTATCACCTATTTGTGGCAGTTACGGGGATCTCATTTCTACTATATTAACTTGATCCTGTCATACTTGCGTAACGTTATGCGCGTGCTTTTCGAGCGATATTCATCTTTTTAGAGTAAATTATTTCAGAACTAACTATAAACAATTGAATTGTATAAAAGGCAATTTTTAGATCGTGCTCTTGTGAAAAATCGAGAACGTGTTCGAAATGATGGAACTTTCTGGTGCGTAGCTAAAACGTCTCGTTGACAAGGTTATAATCATGTATCACACATCACCATTACTAAATACAGGTCGACTCATTAAGTAAAGCTATACTTATAGCAGAAGAAATTGCACTGTATTTAGTGTTTTGTTTATATTTTGTTTCAGCCTCAGAATCAGTCAAGTCCAGACCCTGATCAAGGCAACCAGTCTAACGGTGGTCAACAGAACCATCAAACGTTGCAACAGCAACAGCAAGAGCAGAATCAGATTCAACAACAGAACCAACTGCAGCAACAGATGCACCAACAGCAACAGAGCTTGCAACAGGCGTTACAACAACAGACACAGTCATTGCAACAATCGCTTCAGCAACAGCAGCAGCAGGGACAACAACAAACTCTGCAACAGATGTTACAACAGCAACAACAGCAACATCACCAACAGCAACAACAACAGCAGCAGCAACAACAACAACAGCAACAGCAGCACCAACAAGAGCAGTCAACTTTGCAACAGAGTCTTCAACACTTGCAAGTGAGCCAAGCACAAGCGCAGGCTATAGTACAGGCTCAAGCAGCATTACAGCAGCAGGTGGCTCAAACGCTACAGCAACAAACACAAAGCCTGCATGATCACATCCAGGCTGTCCAACAACAACAAATTCAGGCAGCGCTCCAAAGACAATCAGTCGCTTTACAGGTATTTCGATGCAATCAAATGTTTGAAAAAGTGTCTAGCTCATAGTACTAAACGTGGATTATATGAAATCTGCTTACAATTCCGACTATTAACCGTAAGTTTAGACAGTTCGTAACAAAAAATAATACTTTGTAGGAGCTCACACAGCAAGCGCAACAGCAAGCTTTGCAAGCGCAAGCCGCGAACAAGGTAAGGATGCCGCGCGCTCGAGCGTACAACAAGCCGCGCGGCCGGATGACCGCGTACGCGTTCTTCGTGCAGACCTGCCGCGAGGAACACAAGAAGAAACATCCAGATGAGAATGTCGTTTTTGGCGCCTTCTCCAAGAAGTGCTCTGAAAGGTGGAACGTAAGTGTATACATGACCCAGTCAGCAAGAAAGAATAAATGTAACCCTAATGAAAGCATTTTTTTATGCTTCTAATAGTAAATTTGTCGATGAAAAGCCAGATTGGTTTCTAATAGACGTTTTGATATGGACATATTCTTTTAGATAGATCTATATATTGATCTACTCGTGGTGCCCCGATTGCAATCTTTTGATCCATTGATTAGATTGGAAAACATTTTTTTTTCAATCCGCAGACGATGTCAGAAAAGGAAAAACAAAGGTTCCAAGATATGGCCGAACAAGATAAACGGCGCTACGATCTGGAGATGCAGAACTATGTGCCACCTAAGGACGTGGCTACAAAGGTACGCCGCAAACGCCAGCAGACGAAGGACCCCAACGCACCCAAAAGATCGCTGTGAGTGATGGTCGAGAATTTTTGTGATTCATTTGATAATTATGTATCAACGTTATATTTGGTTTTTGTACTGTATTTTGTTTTACTTCCTTTATAGCAATGTTTTCTGTACCGCTAGATTGCCTTGATAAAATATTGTTTGAGATTTTAAGATCGGGCCCACAGTTGCAGTAACCTGTATATACATAAAGCACCATAGAGTTCTCTAGATTACTTTTGAATATGTAATGGCTTTAGGCGTTTTTTAATAAAGTCTAAAATAAAACGAATTTCAATAAAACAAACCATCGGCCTACAGGTCAGCCTTTTTCTGGTTTTGCAACGACGAGCGCTCCAAGGTGAAGGCCAGCCATCCCGAATATTCCATGGGAGATATCGCCAAGGAGTTGGGCCGGCGTTGGGCGGCCGCTGACCCAGAAATCAAGACCAAGTATGAAGTACTCTCTGAACAGGACAAGGCGAGGTATGACAGGGTAAGTATTTCTTTTGTCCACAGTCATACCATAAACACGTGGTAATGTAGTTACTGTCAAGTAGCTAAATCGAAATTGGAACACTATTTAAATTAAATAACCTGCATAACAGTGTGCGCTAATGATGGAAGCAATCACAAATATGGTATCTGGAAATGGAACATCAGAAGTATTTTCAAATGGCTATTAAATAAAAAAATATCGTACTCATGTCCAAAAATTTGGTGCAAATAAACAACACAATTAACTCGGCCATTATTGGATGAATGTCGTCTGTTAATTGTTCTAGGTTATCCCACGCTTGGGAAAATGTGAAACAATTTTGTAATAACTACAGAGTATTAAAATCGAATCGTCTTACTTAGTCATTTTGTTTTAATTTAAATTTTGATTTTGTGAATTGTTGTGGAACAACATGTGTTTTGTTTATTTAAATTTAATAAAAACCATTACCAATGAACACCGAATCTAGAAAAAGGACACTTTGCAACGTCGTACTAAAAGTGTGTATTTTTTTTTTTTTTTTAATTATATATAGACAGTATTCATTGATACATTCAACAGTTGGAGTTTCATCTAAAGAAAAACCCATTGCAAATATTTTAAATACGCCAATCTTCGTTTATAGGAGATGACGGCGTACAAAAAGGGTCCGTTGGCCCTCATACAACAACAGCATGCGAGTCAAGACATCGACGACGAGGACTTCGATGGCGAAGACGAGTACAAGTGAATTGGCGAATGTTGTTAGTGTGTTGAATGGATTAAGAGTGTTTAGCTCCGGTGTTCTGTAGTTGACCCGTCCGTGCAGGGTACAACTACCATCTTGTTTGCTAAGATTGTTTGATTTAATTTTTAGGACAAGTACATCGAAACTTAGTAATTCTTCTGATGAAGGATTTTTAAATATGTGTCCGATATACATGTGCAAACATAGCCAATCTCCACAATCAACGGTACCACACTAACTGTTAATAATTTCCTGTGTTGCGGATGCAGTTGATGCATATATACACACACACACACACACATACTCAAAGCCATGCAATATACATAAAACAAGTATAAACCCAGATCCAGAGCAGATATCAGAATTATGTATCTTTTCGTGTATCTATATGTTGATCTTTATCATTATAATATTGACAAATATGTTTTTGTGGCTTGGATTATTACGGATCGAAGCCGAGTGGAATTGGTATCTGCTATATGTTTAAAGGTATCGTCGTATAGTTAGTAAAGTGGATATTTAAAAATATGAATGTATATTGTAAGGAATTGTTTACCGGATTGCAATCAGAACTATGCAGAATCAGTTTATAATCATGGACCTTTTAGATGACAAGAACTCTTATAAATTCTTCAATTCTTTTTAGTAATGAGAACTAAATGACTAATATAACAAATGAGTCTACGGTTATACAGACTTCATTGTTTTTCATAATTATAAATAAATAGATAGCAATCTATGTTTATTCAGTTATAATATTAATAATCATGAATAAATAGTTTATTGTTGAATAAATTGTTTTTATAATTTTTTAAAAAGATACACGAGCAATTCTGTATTTTAAAATTAACTTGGCTTGCTGGTGGTCAAGTGACTGCGTGCGTTTGAATACAAGCGTAGAC
>DWDX01001487.1:0-18500 GCA_018245675.1 Agara michaeli | reverse complement strand
ACGTAACTGGTGAATTGTGGGGGTGTACTACACTCCTCTGCCTACCCCTTAGGGGATTACAGGCATGATGTTACGTTAGAAGACATTTTTGTGGCAATTGTCAATTGTCATACCACTGTCGCTTGGCAAAAATCATATTTATGAAGCTGGTGGTACCAAGCACTCTTGATATTTTATCTTGTGAACAGTGTAGCACGCAAGCAGATATCAGTCACATGTAGCTGCTGTCACCCATAATATCTTCAACCATATTCATGGCTGTAGGAATGGGACTGTTAATGTAAATTCACAATATTTATAAATCTCTAAACCAATTCTACGTTATATACTCTTTCCTAATTGTATAATATCACTGCAACTCTGAAAGTCATTTGATAATAGTAACACTTTTATCGGCTGGACTTGTTTTGCTATTTTGTGTGTTTGCTACACTATTAAATATAGTTTGAGTATATAGACAAATTGATTAAAAGTCGTTAGGTGTGTAAAACAACCAGTTTTATATTTAAGGAATAAAATTAATAGAGCATTACTCTAAGTAATGAAGTTTGACAGTCAACACAATTTTTTTTTTTAATTGCTCTGTTTTGTTATCGACAAAAACAGAGATATCATTTAGGATATTTTGCAAAAATTACTTTCTTCTATCAGGTCCCTTCTTCTCAGTAACTTACGCGTATTCCTCTAGATGTTATCGCTCAGTACTTATTTGATATTTAAAATTTAAATGTTTGCTAATACAGATTTGTAGGTATTTTAATCACATTATGTTCATTGTCACTGCTATTTGAAAAGCGTCTTGAACAGCCTTCGGTGTTGGTGTATGAAAGACAGTTAATGGTGAAAAGTAAGCAATTCATTATTGGGTATTTGGAGGATTTAGTGGAAACGCTGCCAGTAAAGTATCTACCGTCTTAGTTGGAGTATGAATAAGCTAATCTTAAATTACTTTCCGTGTTCATATATTATCTGTGAAAATATCTAGTAATCCATTCTTTTCAAGAAGTTTGTGGTTACGGCTTATTAAAAATGTATGCATATATTCCAACTGCCGAGTAGGTATATAAGATGTATTAAACAACATGTCTACTATTTAGTGCCGTACCATTTATTGGCATGGATGGCGGCAGGGTGGTGCAAAAGGGTACACTTACAACCCTGTGTCATGAAATTTGTGTTTATAAACATTCATATTCATATTAATATAAATATAAATTTTATATGCCTTCCTATAAGGAAATTCAATAGTTAATTTGCAGTAATATTTTTTTGGTAATAGTAGCTAGTGTGTACCTTCCTGAAAATAACATGTTCCGTAATGTGCAAAATAAAATTTTGTAGGTGGCAAGGTAACGGCGTGACCGCCAGTAACAACACTGATATTTAAATTCCTATTTATTGATTCAATTTGAACTTTGAAACTCGCAATAAAATGCAGCATAGTAAACACAAAAGACTTCAAACGATTTATTATGTCCTTAAAATACGTGAAACAGTGATCGGGATTTACATAAACCAGGGTCAACTACTAACATCGATTACTGATTACGACAACGATACATTATTAAAACATCGATTCGACATTGAGATTACAACATTATAATACCGACAAGAGATATAAGCGGAGCTGATTTTGAGCAAAAAGTTTTGTTAAAAAAATAAGTGGTCGGCTCGTTACTTAGTAGGTATTAGTAAAAATACACAGCGGATACTTGATGCAAGGATAAACTTACATTACACAGTGATTAGACTTACATAAATGCCGTACAAGCCACGGGCGGGCGCCTACTGACACCTCTTTCACTGCGAATGCGGTGGTTATGGTGATACAGCGCCATCTGTTATCGGTTTTCCAAACAACTACGACCGGCCGTTCCTTACGTTCAGTTCGAGCGCATCGCAACAAAAGAGGAACAAAGAGCGCCGTGACGCATCTGATATGACTTTCTTTATGTAGTAACGCCACTACGCCCGTAAACGAATAGAATTAGTGTATATAAATTGGCTTATGTATCAGATAAGCTTAAATGTATATAATACTGAGGCAGAGTTACATCTTAACTACGGCGTAACATTAAGTGTGGTACGTGGGTTTAGACACGAGCGCAAGCCCTTACTTTAAACGGACGAATGCGATATATAATAATATTTTGCTTTATATCTATGTATCTGACGCTAAAACATCTATATAATGTATTACTTTTTGTACATCTACTTATATAATTACCGTACATACACTCACTAAGCTTACTGCTTCGCCGTTACCGAGTACCCAACGTGCCCGTCGTGACTAGATTAGAAGAAGCCCATGTTTCTGCGGCTGCTACAAAAACGTAAGCGGTTGAGATAGCGACGTTCCCGGACAAACACACTTTGAGTACACGGCGCTCTTTCCTATCGGGAACCGAGAGTATTGTCCCGCGGGCGAACGGAAAACGAGAGAGACGCAAGAATACGGAGAGTGAAAGTAGCGCGCTCGCCGACCGGAGTGCGCCTGCCGCGTCCGTAGACGCGCGCACTCGGCGGGGGTGCGGGTAAGAGACTAGAAGACCACTAGAAGGAGGAAGCGCTCGCCCGCGCCGGCTTTGCCGCCCGTCCCTTCGCTAAGTACACAATAATTATTAAAATATATTTTCGCATTTTATTACATAAAATTCACGTTATGATCTACCTACGTTAGAAAAGGAAAGCGGGCGTTAGAGTAAGTAATATAGGTTCAAATTTGTACGCGGAGCCTATATACACAGCGTACCATGGACGTTTGTTCCACCGACCCGAGTGACAGTGCGCGCTGAGCGCGGCTGGACCGGGTGACGCCTAAATGAAGTATGCTTATTGATACGCACTAAAATTGAGATCAGCGTTGAAATGTTGTGTGACGTAAGGTTGAGTTAATGTTAAAATTTAATATAAATATCCATCAACGCACATTGTCACTTGAGCTGAGGTCTCGTAAACTTAATTAAAAATCTCCACTACGGGGTGACACTTATAAGTTCTAGGACACTAGACGAAAACTTAGACCTAACCTTAAAATTTTAAAATAAATATTTTGGTGCAAACATAAAGAATAACAAAAAAAAAAATATCACTTCTAACTTCTTACGTAAGTATGACTGTTGCGAACCGTCGCAAAACATATGAGTAGACTAATCACACAAGCTTTATTTTAAATATTATATAGAAGAGGATCGTAACCGAAATTAGCTCCCACCGGGCTCCCGACACCTTATACCCTTAGAAAGACAGATACATTTATTTTCATATATATATGTATATATATATCAGCATACACATTCATTCCATAAAGAATTATCAATTAAGGACATAGATATAAGGGGAGGGTAGAGCACCCAAATTCTAAGGGGATTCTATCACACATCACACAATATATGAAATTTTCGTCCGGTCCATTGGCCGATTCTATCGAGCGATATGCAGTTGATTTTATAAACTGTTTAATTCGCTTGGTGAAACAAACACAAAACTCTAGTGTTGAAACTAAACATTTTGGAGCTATTGATTGCGGCATACGAAAAAGTAAAGCCAACAAACTCGGTAGAATCCGCGGGAAGGGACAAAAAGAAGCGAATGCTTTCCGAGATGTTTTTAAAGCGTTATTAATACATTTGCCGACCGACAAATTACGTATTTGTCCGAAGATATAGAGAGATACGGAGGCGGGCCCGGGGAGCTGCGTGAAGGGACGTAATTAGTTTACTCCTTGACTTCGAAGTATTTGTAGGTGGGGTTCTCGTAGCCGTTGATCTGCATGTTGGCTACGTGTCGCTCCTCGGGTGTGGGGGCGACGGCGCCGGTTTGCTCCACCTGCGAAAACAGAACATTACTTTTAGGATATATCATTCTGGAAAATTTAATATATTAAACATTATGTTGAAATGGTTAAATGTAGAGGATTCGAATTCTAATTATGTCCAGTAACTGAGTACTAAGTTTTGATTAATACGAATTTAGCCATGACGAGTATTCGGTCCAGTTACTGGGTTCGGATTTGTACAGGTGTGTCGCGTTAAAGTGAGTACATACTTTGTAGCCCCATCACACGTATACGTTATTTTTCTCGAAGTGCATTTCAAAGGTTGTTACGAAATGGCGGTTTACAACAATGTTTGTAAAAAAAATTATGCTATTTTCTAAGTGAGATATTGTTTTAGAACTACGCAATAGCATGTTCGTTACGTGCGGTACGAAACGTAATTTAGGGGTGACGTGTGCGTGGTAACGACCTGCACGAAGCCCTGCGCGGCGGGCGCTCGGTCGCGGCGGCGCGCCACGGCCAGCGCGACCGCGGCGGCGGCGGCCAGCGCGGCGCCGCCCACGCACAGCGCGGGGTACAGCGCGCCCGAGCCCGCGCCGCTGCCGCCCGAGCCGCGGACGGTGTAGCCCTGCCACGTACACACATTTCTTTACCTCAAACTGCATTCGAGAGTGCGAGTTATATATGGTACAGTGTTGCCATAACAGGTTACATTTAACGCTAACAAGATTGTAAAATTATCTTTGCTAATTAGACATAGAAATGGTGGTAAATAAATCTATTTAGTTGTGTACTTATTTATGAATATATCATATATAGCTAATACTTAATGTTAATTGAATAGAAATTAAATTTAAATAGTATACTTACAGGCTGGGAGTGCTGCAGTTCGTGTTTGAGAGCGTGCGCGGGGGGCGGGGGCGCGCGCTCCTCGGCCTGCTCCAGCGCCGCCCGTAGGCCTTCGCCCTCGGTCTGGTTGACGACCCAAAACTATGTCTTTATTTAATATCCGCCTCGTGTATCAACATTTTTGGATGTTTTAGAGAACAATGACATGTATTCAATTGATAGAAACCGCTCAGTAAATATTGATGTGTTAACTAAAGTAAGTATGTTAAGTAAGGTGGTAACTGTTAATGTGAGAAACTTCAGAAATACTCACATATACATTATTCGAAAGTAATCACTTAAAGTAAGTGTCAAGATATCAAAGTAACAATATATGAGTATAAGTCAAGATATCATTTTAATATTCAACATGTAATTGTGATTAAATCATTAAATGCATGTTTTTAAAAGATATTGTATAATAAAATAGGGTTGCCTTGGAATCAAGACATCTTGCCCGGAATATTGTCTGAATATTGTGAGTAAAATGCCCGTTTAGCCGGGAATCAATGTAAGGTTTAAACCTACCTCGCTAGTGGATCGTCGGCTCGAAGTTTCACCAATGTCCCCGGTTTCAGTCTCGGACTCGGGAGCGTCAGTAGTCATGAATGTTGCCATTTCCTTTAACATTATAAAATAATCATTCATTCATTCAATCATTCAATCGAACGTGAAACATAACAGTTTTTTTATATGATGTTCTACATATATTTAAATAATGCCTAGGAAAGCTTTTATTATTTCAACATTTAAGGCTTGATGACAACGAAACGTACTAGAACGACTCTTCTTCCAGTATAAATATTGATATTTGAATTACAATGAGTCTTGCAGTTACATTAACATGTACATATGTTACTTACAGTGGTAGTGGTAGTCTCCTGGGTGAAGGCAGCGCGGGTAGTGAGGTCGTGCACGGAGGAGGGCGCGGGTGACGGCGAGGGGGGCGGGGAGGGCGCCGCGGTGTGGGCGGTGGTGGTGGTGTCTTCGATCTCGCTGGGCTCGCTCGCTTCATCGTCCAGTTCCTCGCTCTCCTTTACGCCGTTTGAGGTCTGAGAAAAATTGTACTTTCGTAGTCGAAAAGTGGAATTTGAATCACCTCTTCATGAGACCTAATAAAATTTGCGGAACTTGGTAACAGTTGTGGAACACACCTTAATAGAGCTCCTATAATTCAATCATAATATATGAGGTAATCGTATAAAGTACAAATATGTCTTCACATAATTGTAGACCCCGAAACGATCTTGGTATTCATTTCGCCGAAATTTGGTATGGTGATCGCTTATTATCAGAATGAAGGAAGGAGAAAAATCTCTCGTTTCCACGCTAGGGTGAGCGACGTCGCGGGTAATTACTAGTTCATTTATTCTCAGTTGCTTACGCGAGCGCGTTCGTTCTGGATGTCCTGGCGTTGGCGAGTGCGCTGGTCGCGTTTGGCGCTGAGCTGCTCCCTGGCGGCTTGTTCCCTCTGAACTTCGGCTTCGATGCGGTCCAGCAGCAGTTCCTCGGCCTCAGGAGTCATGGACATCAGGGAGACAGCCATGTCGTCCTTGGATTGCATGGACTGCAAATTGTTTGATATAAAATTCTTATTAGCATTTAGTGTACAGTACCTATCAGGGTATGGCATATTTTTATGAAAAATTTGTTTCTGTTGTGGGTTATTTTAAAATTTTAACGTAAATATCAGAATTGACATTTATACAATAACTTTTCCGCCTTTAGTCCTTTATAGCACGGGCACTATATAGCAAGATCAGTTAAATATGTGCAAGCTTGTTCAAAGATATCATAACTATTTTTCGGTCATGAAATCCTATGATCTAGCCATATTAAATTGTGTACCTGAACGTAATCTTCGATAGCGGTTCCAATGTTGGCATAGAGATGGGGGCGGCGGCGGAGAGCAGATAGCGCGCGTTGCAGGGCTCGGTCAGCATCCTGAGGGTCACAAGATTTCGTACAGTTCTAGAAAATACTTCTAAAGGTTTATGTTATTTGCCAGGTTGTTAACTTCCCATACTTTTTCGTTTCGCTGTTTGTCATCACTTCTCTTAAAATTAGAAGCTTTAGGTCATAGTCTACCAGGGTGATTACGTGCAGATTTGTAGACTTCACATGCCTTAAAGAACATCGAAGAACTCTAATGTGTGCTCCTCACGAAGTTTTTTCTTGACAGTTATAGTATAATACTCTTTGCAAAGTTGTGTTGCTCGTACCTGAAGTCGGTCAGCAGCGCTAGCACGCTCCGCGGCAGCAGCCTCCCGACCGGCGGCAGCAGCGCGGCGCCAGGCGGCCAGCGCGCCGCTGCGCTCGGCTGCGAGGGCACGAACCAGACGCTGCAGGCATTTCTGAACGCGGCGGGCCTGCCAACGAAACACCTTTAACATAATGGTCATCCACACAAATTTGGTTCATAAAAATGATTTCATTCAAACCAAGATCGTCGTGACTTAAACATAGTTGTCACCACGTAAAAACAAGTGCTACGTATTCATAAGAGAGTGAAATAACTATTGCACTAGTGTGAACTCACATTGGGCGGGGCGTCGCGGAG
Source organism: Agara michaeli (assembly GCA_018245675.1). Classification (NCBI taxonomy): domain Eukaryota; kingdom Metazoa; phylum Arthropoda; class Insecta; order Lepidoptera; family Hesperiidae; genus Agara; species Agara michaeli. The sequence goes on along the minus strand of DWDX01001487.1, from coordinate 11,274 downwards.
TGAGCGGGTGTAACACGCGAGGGCGGTGCGGCGGCGTTGGGCGAGGTGCGCCAGCACGCGTTGCTGGTGCAGGGCGGCGAGACGGCGGCGCTCGGCTACCCCTTCTTCCTCAAGAGACTGGAGAAGATACATGATTACAGAAACTTCCTTCTAAATACGAAGAACTTCCATAACTTATCAGAGTAACTTCTGTATTTGTTAATAAGAAACTAGCTACTAATAAAACTAAGTCTGATAACTAATAAGGGATAATACGCTTATACCCAATGAAAACTCTCGCCGCAGAGTTAGGGTACATGCGTAAAAGTTTACGAAACAATGATCAGTTTATTATATTATTTGTCCAGTTGGTAACGAACATGCAGCATAATGACATTATGATGCTGTAACAAGTTGGAACGCTTCTTATTCTGATTTCGATTCATATAATGTTTTCAATACTCTTGAATGGGGAATGATAATTCATAACAAACTCCAAAAATTTTAATAATCAAACTACATTATAGATAATACAACGAATCAAAACCTCTGTATTCTGGTATACACAAGCTGCCTACGTTGTTAGAGTAAGTATTATATTTGTATTACCTGAACGTTAGCCTGGAACTTGGCAGTCATGCGTTGGCGGAAGGTCTGCGCGGCAGCGGGGTCGGTGGCCATCATTTGCTGGTACCGGTCCTCCAGCTCCGACCATTCGCGCATCACCTTCGTAATCTGAACAATTTAGTCAATACATACAAGAAGTTCAGTCACATCACATCACGCTTTGAAAAGCCCCATCCATTACCTTGTTAACATGAGTTAGTTGAAAATTATGGATTTTATAATGTACTTAATGAATTGAATTGGGAGACTATCGTCAATCTACAATTAAGTGTTAATTACTTTGTTAAGGAAATCTGGAAACAAAGAAAGTCTTTTCATTCGTGATTTGTGACTGAACTGAGCTGTTCTTTTGTGATTGTGAAATGACGAATCGCTGTGATATCAAACTTACCTTTTCACGGTGGGTTTCCTCGAGACGTTGCTGAGCGTCCTTGTAGCTTTGGTGCTCAGTGCGAGGGTCGAAGTGCGAGAAGTATGGGTCAGAAGTGGCGGTAGAGGCCTGTTTGAAATAAAATATTAACCGTAACAAATTTAAATTGAAATATATCAAAATAATATACTTAAAACAAGGTAGTGTTATAGTGGTTGAATACAGTTTTCAGACCATATTATCAAAGCGAAAAAAGTGGACCTTATAAAGATAACTCAAATAAAGTTGTTAAACTGACTCATAATTACTGAGCCGGTTTTGTGAAGTAGCTTGCACATTGTACGACTAAAACTTTATTGCATATTAGTGGACCAAATTTGTCCGCGACTAAATTATTTACATTTTCCATTCTACATATATGCTACAAAGAACATACCATGGTTGTAGTGGTTGTGCTAGTGGTGGTCGTAGTAGTTGAAGGGGAGGAGGAAGTCTCAGGGCGAGGCCAGGCGTTGTCGTCCCCGTCAGTGTAGTCGTCATCTTCAGCGTCGTCGTCTCCGGACAGGTCTGCATCCTCATCAGCATCCATGTCTGATATCAGTAACACAAGCAATTCATATCTATGGATGCCTTGAGAATTCTTCAATCATATATTGTTTTTGCTTGTTGTTGTTGAATATACTTTTACTTGTTGACGATTCAATTTAGTCTATGAATTAACATAACTTGGAATAATTAACTAACTGACTAACATCATGGTTTTCGTTTCAACAGTTCGTCACAATCGGAATGTTACAAACAGTATTCGATATTATAATTGAGTCATTATTTTAAAATTTCCATACCGTCATCCGTGTCATCATCATCATCATCATCGCTCAGGTTAAGAGTATCGTCATCGTCGTCGGCGAGGGCATCTTCGTCATCAAGAAGTTCGTCATCGCGTTCATCCATTGCAGCGGATGCAGCCAACATCTCCTCGCCGCCAGGGCTAACTGGCACGCCAACGTCCATAGGCTTATGCATTTTTACGTTTTCTGAAATATGAACAGTTTCTTTGATTAATCAACTAACTACCCAATACCATAACTAAAAAAAGTGACTACTTTTACAATCAAAAATTAAATAAAATGTTCTTGAACTGGCTTGATTGAACTGACTTGCAATTAAGCTGAAGTTTTTTTAAAGGAAACCTTTGTACTTAATGCTGAATGTTATTCTACTTATAGGAGGTTATCACTATCTTGAAATTGCCTATGAATATAGAAATTTCTGAACGTGTTTCGAGTTTTATGATTTTCTGTTAAACTTGGTTATTAAGATTTTCGTTACCCTTGAAATGCTTAGGGCAGCAGACAAATTCAACGCCAGAGAAGAGGCTGATTCCACAAGGTAGAAGCATGGCAAAGGTCCTCAGGCGCAGTCCTCGTTGGGCGCAAGCGCGGCCCGCGGTAGCGTTCCATCTTGCGAATTGCCAGCAGCGGCTTTGGTTGTGGATGTGGTCAAAGAGGCAGCTCTCGGGTACCAGCAGGGCGTCTGATTGGAATGGACCTTCTGCCGCCAAACAGTTATAATAAAGGAAATAGTTGAGAGTAAAGTCAAATTTTATATAAATTCGTATAGCTCAGACGCATATTATAATTCATGATGTTTCTTGACAAATTTAATTTGGAACATCATGAAGGAAATATTAAAGATATAACTTATAAAATATGTAATGACGAGAATCAATGATAATTTTGTATACATACCAAGACAACGGAAAGGCTTGACCCACCGAGTGACCTTACACTTGGAGGCGTTCCCGGAGCCGAGCTTGCACCAGTTGCTAACTTTCACGTAGTGAGAGGCCTCAACGATGTTAGTGATATCATGACTGGGGTAAACCTGCAAACATAATATCAAATTTTGTTCTAATTGACATTGCCAGTAATAGCCATAACAGAACCTTTAACTGTATCGGGACTAGTAAGAAAAACGATTGTTGAAAATGTTAAAAATGCAAACCCAATAAATACAATAACTATCTCAAGAACATTGGAATTATACTCCTTAGGTGCAGTATTATTTTTTACCTTCTTGCAATAGTCGAGGATCTCCATCTTGTCTTTCAGGCAGTTGTGGGGCTTAGTGGTCAGGTCGGCGGTCCATCTTCCTGCAGCTGACATGTATTGAGGGTGGTAGGAGGTTCCGGTTTCGCAGAGCACCGCCACCTGCGGTTCTGCCCCGGTGGTTGCCTATAACAAAAGATTTCAAAATTCACCAACGCATCGTATACCTACATCGGGAACATGAACTTTGAATTAATCCTATTAAAATCAATATTATCATTACTAAGTGAAGTCTTAACCAACTTGGAAATTGATGTCGTGTCCGCATCAATCAGCAAACTAACTGAGATAGATAACGCGGATATAGACGATAGTATTACACGTTAAATAAACGAACTGTTATTGGAAGGGATGAAATCGTTGAGACTGATCTTGTGTTACTTAATACTATTCACTGGCAAGTAAGCAATGGTATGGAAGCCTAGGGCGCCGTAATCAATATCAATGTACTTGTAAGCGAGTCCCCGAGTACCTAATAAGCTGGAAGTAAGACAAATGGTGTCCCACGAGCGTCTAGACGGGGGACCGGGAGAGAGAGAGAGCTGCTTTTTTTTTCTGTTTCACGTTCGTGTGGACAATTATAATTAGAGATATAAAACCGTTCAGCGCTTAATGTGAAAACTTTTAGATAGTTTTTGGTAAGTAAGATTGATGAAAAAAAAAACATTGATAATAATCTACTTTAAAAGTTTTTATTACTTTACTTCCATTTTTAATTTACTTCTTATTCTCTACCTTCTTGATAGAAATTTTCTGATTATTTTTTAATTTGGCAATTAATGTTATATTCAAAGGCATTGTATGAGTGTTTTGTAACAATGTAGTATATAGAAACACTTGAAACGTTTTGATGCTACGAGCTCTTTGAAACGGAAATAGAATAGTACTCCAAGAAAGGTAAAGTTTGAAAGAAATAAACTACCTTTTATATAAACGAAACGGCGCCACTCAGAAACAACAATGAATATGAACTGTGTATTCCTAGAACAAAATGAATGATTCATGAAACATGTGCCTTTGTTTCCTCCATTCGTATACCTACTCGTATATAATTAACCTGCGAAATAAAATTAAAAATCCTCTAATTAATGATTGTAATAGTTACAAGAGTACCTCTGTATATTAAAACAATGGGTTAGTCCAAACGTATTTTATAACCTCAATTTTTTTTTAAAATTTAGATGAATCTCAATTTATAATCTGAATTTAATTTAATCGATCGTTTGTTCTAAGTTTTAACTCATTAATAATTGTATAAAATAAGAATTCTATATTGTATTTTATACAATTAATTATTAATGTGTTTTGCCTGTGTTGGATAGACTTTTGCATACTAAAACCTAATTTAAATCTAATACGTGACCCTTAACAGGCATACAATAAATAATTCTATTCTAGAAAAAAATCCTTATTTACCAAACACTCGCTTCGTAACAATGTAGCTTTTCAATAGCTTTGTTTAAATTTTTCAAATCAATAGATAATGCACGTATGCGTGTAGCCACGCCGTCTGCAACACAGCAAAGTTCAATGCTCCCGTTTAAACCCCAACGCCTTTCCAACTAAACCCATTCATGAACAGTGCGCTGGAGTTTTATTTCAAATCGATTGTAATTAAGTATGTTTGTTCACATTGTACTGATCCAACCGAACAATCACGTGATTACAAAAAGTCATTTTTTTATAAATTAAAAGCAATTAAGCTAATATAAGTTAATTTTGAAACACTTTGTGGTTAAAAGTAATGTATATTTTCAAATGCAAAATTTGAAATCTTTCTAGTGCAAATGGTGAACATGCTCATTGTTCTATTGGATGAATGATTAACATTTAAAAATCTAATCTATTTGAACAATAGTGCAACCACAACACGCAAAAAAATTACTGATAACATTAATTCGGGTATTAATGTTACACTTTTGATTACTGTTTTTTTTCAATAAAGTTAAATGAACACTGGAATTTTTGAGAATCTGCATTCAATTTCATTGTTAGGATTGAGCCTGAACTTAGTGTTTGTTCTACTCTTCAATCGGTACACAAGAATGCAAGCTGGTGAGTGGTCAGTAAATAAATCGGTGTCTGTTTACTTTACCAACAATGTAATATCGAAGCGGCGTTCAGTGATCCGATCATCAATATATGTACATACAACAGAAACAAATTTTGTAGTTTCTAAGCAAATGTACCTTTGATTGTAATATTGTTTTTCGAGAGGAATTATAGCAATAATTCAATAGATTCTTTAGTATATACAGCATGTATAAAATGCTGTCATAAATATAGCACTAAAAACGTTTTTTTTTTAATTTCCAACTAAATGTACAAATTCACTTTTGTAACTCAAAATACACAATTAAAAGACAAAATATTTAATGGCAGAACGAATGGTACCTATATATAATGGTCTCGCTAAAGATTTTTATGCATCAAAATCTCTTCAAACAAAGCGATACAAATTCATAGCGAGCAATTCCCGACATGAAGTTACTGAATTCCATATACTCGTACATATTTCGTTCCCGCAATCTGTATCCAAACTTTGTTTTTATACGCTGTCGAGTTGTGAATGTTTTCAACTCGTTTGAAACCCTATATTATGACGAAAGGCGTGCCTTTGGGACGTGTCGTTAGAAAATAAAGGGTGATAAATTGTATGTTTGTGTGTGACAGCGGTCAGCAATCCACCCTTGTATAAATAGGGTTGGGTAAAAGGATATTCAAAATTGCCGAACAAAACAGTTATACGGAAAATATATGTAACATTAGCGTGTGTTTTGATTTTTGTCCATTATATATAAATAAATTGTAATTTTATCTCAACCTACGAAAACGCAACCTACCATATTTTCCTCAATAAAGAGTTCTAGAAACCATGAGATACGTTTATTTTTCTTTCAAAGGAAACTTTGCCAAAAGTATTTATGAAGAAAAACTTGAATAACTTCGCCGGAAAATAATCACTATATTTCTATCTGCGAGCCATAGTTCTGTTATAAAACAAAGGCGTGGAATTTATTACATAGTAAGAAAAAAAAAAGAAAGATTTACTGTAAAGAATCGGATTACACACGCTAGTAAATAGTCACTAATGCCCACAAACGTCTGCTAACACACGAATAACCAAAGATCAAAATATTAAAATACACAGGCAAAGTAAATGTAAGGCAAAAATTTTATGACGATCAATTAACTAAAACAGTGGAAAGTCAACGCAAGAACAACCAAATACTGTCTAGTCATCTTTTCACCACGCATTATAATGCAAAGCGCAGACCCGACAGCTACCAGCCCTAATGAAAACCGTATAAAATAAGTGGAGTAGAGGGTTCGTTTTCCACACGCCGCATTTTTCTCTGATTAAATTCCGTACGCCTATCCAGACATTTGAGAATCCTGCCGAGGTAACCCATTTTGGAAATTGTGGTCATTAATATATCTAATAAGTGAGATCCCTTGGATATACCGTGGCGAGGAAGACAGAATTTTCAGAATTGTATCTGCTGCCAATGTGAAGTTATTTGATTGATGCGTTTTAGTAGGAGTCAAATATAGAATGACTTTGTACTCCAATTTAACAGAAACAAATGTAATTCATGACACGCTATTATCTGATGGTAACAACGGGTTACGTGAGAAGTTGTAAGAACTCAATGGTTTAGATTATATTCACTAACCAAGGGCATAGATCTCGAATACCTAATACGTTCATGTGAGTTTATAAAATTGAATTTTACTTTACAATAACGTCGAAGGACAATAAATTGTCGTATAACAAAATGATTTTTAGAAATTATAACGTGTTCCAAGGTTAACAAATCAGGCTTACAAAATAAGAGTACTTCAATCGACCCTTATAACTTTTGTGCTTGTTACACTCATATATGTATTCAAAAGTAAGTTATGTATTGATTAGTAAATTTAATTTAAAAAAGATATATTGACATTGTTAAATCTTTATAAACTCCATTGTTCCCGCATCTTCGTCGTGTAAATCGTTTTATAGAGTTGCTCCTGTTGACTCATCCAACAGGCTGTACAAGTTGCCAACTCCCTTCGACTTGCTACTTCACAGTTAATTACCGACTTCTCGCTTCGCTGTTCCTACTTTTTATCTCCTTTTCGGTTAATTAACTACGAGTACTCTCGTTTAAACTACAAATTTGACTTTTTGTGAGCTTCCTTTAGTTTTGTTATTTAGTTAGGTAGACTGCTCTGTTTATATAAATAGCGAGAATTGAATCGCCTCCCGACTGGATAAGAAATTAAATTTTCACATAAACGCTGTAGACAGAATAAAAACGTTGAAAATTCAATGCGCTATCAGAGAGAAAATTAATTAGTCTTCTGCTCAACGTTACTTAATGACTACTTTAGATAATGATGAGTAGTCCCAGTCATGGCTGCGAACTCATGGATGAAAATTTATTATATTCTTCTTGGCATTTTACGATTTGTTTCCTGAACAGAAACGGAGTCTTTTTCATAGTTCCATATGATAACAATGTGGAAGTTTTAGGACTCATTCATGAAATATATTTTTATAGTTAGTCAATTAGGATGATGTCATAACATACATACTTCCATATTGTGCTGTTGGTTTTTCTATTAAATTGTCCCAACTAACAATATTGCTCCATTTGATCGTATGTCATTTAGGCAAAGCGATAGTTACATAACAATTAAGTACAGGCCATAGACATAGTTAATTTGGAGCAAGTCTTGATTAAGCTTCAAATTGCGGCTGTAATATCTGGTCGTACCTTTACAACGAAACCAGGCAGGTAACATGTGAAAGTTTTCCTACGAGCTGGTTCATTAAAATGTCAGTCCTTTATCACTAAACGTCAGAATAGTTGCAATTCAGACGAAGGTAATCAAATAAGGTTCACCTTTCAACGGCTGTTATGTCTAACACGATTATGGTATGATATGAAATGATAAGGGACCTGTTTCGAAATATTTCAAGAACATAACTAATCACAGTTAAATCTACTTAATATTAAAATAGTTAAAGTAACACATTTAGGAGTGAAACACTTAAAATTGTTCATACGGTTAAATGCGGGAAAGTTATTGCAACTTCCACATTGAGCTATTTTATATCAAAATGAAAAGACTGATATAAGAATACCATCTTTATTTAGATTCTACCGATGCTTTAAATACTCTCGAATACTATAAATAACAGTATTGTGGAATTAAATTCAACGGTGATTCGAAACTCACTACAAATGATTGTTTGCGTCCAAGTTGTGCCGGAATAGTTCACCGCATTAGTTATGCGAGGGCGAGCACGCTCAGAATGGCAAAACTTGTCTCGTTAGTCGCTGACAGACATGCTCCGCGGCAAGTTTCTAAAACCTGAATTTGACGCCTGACTAATTTGTTTTTTGCTTATTTACCTCGAGTTTCCTCAGTACTACAATCGCCTTTTATTTTAAACAAAAAATCATGCTTCGAAATTTCATAACGGCGGTTCCTGGAATTTTACTTTCTAAATTTCTGTACTAATTTTGTTAATATGTAGTTACCGTGAAACGCGTAAGAGCAAACATGCTCCAATTGTGTAACTTTCCTCGTTAGCAAATTTCTGGTAAGCTTTATCTTGAGTTCCTGAAGTATCAATTTGTTGATACCTGACTAATATATGCAAAGAGTCTTCATGTGTGTCACCTTTAAACTTTAGTACAATAACGCGTTCGGAAAAAATAAGGCTCGTAATGATATATCCAAAAAGGGTTCAAATATCAAATTACATCACTACATAGTATAAAACAAAGTCGCTTTCTCTGTCCCTATGTTCCTATGTATGCTTAGATCTTTAAAACTACGCAACGGATTTTGATGCGGTTTTTTTTTAATGAATAGAGTGATTCGAGAGGAAGATTTATATGTATAATAACATATGTATAACAATATAATATATGCGCGGAACGAAGCCGCGGACAAAAGATAAAACTCAATAAATCTTAACACACTAAAATAGATACTATATACAAAAAATCTATATTGCATTTTCATTGAATTCATAATATATTTTAAATAATTATTGTTATTAAACATTATTTTCAGTATTGCTCTGTCACAAAATTTTGTGTTTATACATAAGTCTGCCTACACCGGTTGAACAGTGATTTGGATTAGGCTATGAATACATTTTTTTGTTCTGTTAAGTATATTAAGTTATTCCAACATTGCAATCTGTAAAGTTAATACTTCAGAAAATGCTTGATGCTCCTTATATTATGGCAATCCTTTCAGTTGACATTAATTATAGGAAATCTTTGAATTTTAAGTCTTTTGCCAGACATATGTATTCATGAAACAGTTTTGCTTTATGCAGAATGATAGGAAATAAAAACTATAATAACGTTCAATAGACATACATATATAACTGAAAAGTTTATTAAGAAAAAATCTCTTTTGAAAAGTAAATAAAATAAACTTAATGCCGTAAATGCGAATGTGTAAAATTAACTATAATTAATTAATTAATTGTTATTTTAGATATGTACATAAATTATGTTTATAAATTATATCACAAGTTTCAATGATGGACTTTTGTAACTTATATGTATTAATAGGAATACACTCGGTGTAAATGAGCCATCTACCAAAAATGTATGTAAAATCATGCTAACTTGTCGCTAGTCACCGGTGGGTGTGGTCGGTGGCTCATCTGCGCCGAGCTTTCGAGATTCAAAAATACTTACCTGTTTAGAATCCAGCCATAAATAGAATATGCCTGAAATATTTTTATTTAAGTAGTATTTATAACAGTATATCTAGTTGAAATTAGTGAACTAATGTAAAGCTTGAAGATCACTTTCTTTTAGCATTTACAAAAGTGATAGAACATAAGAAATTCCCTTAGATGAAGTAAATACAATTATTATCAACATAAGTTTTGCAGAAATCGAAAGTAAGTGCTTCACAGAGCTTTAAGCTGTGGTAGCTCTATTGAATAGAAATAACGAATCAATTAGTTCCAAATTGTATTCGTGTTACATTTTAAGAGCAATTTAATTGACGCTGCAAGTAAAATGTTAATAATTCAAAAATTCTATTCGAACGATGACTCCATATAATTCGACCAAAATACACATTAATTTACAAACGCTAATTTATCTTATTAAGGATATTACATTCATAATAGTTATGACATTTGTAGGAAAGTGCCCGCCTAATTAAAATACTTCAAAATATTTGTTTTTTGAAATGAGCTTTTAAAAGCTTTGCAGTCTTTCGGCGTCTCCTGTTAATTCTTAAAAGTTAATGTGTACATATCTCATGAAGCAAAAGAATTTATAAATATCACATCATAACGTGTTACAATGTATTGCAAATAATTAAAAACATAATTAATCAAATATGCATTTTTAAATTACGGGGTTAAAGTTACGAAGTTAAGTGATTTATTATGTGCCACCGATTATTTAAATTTCAGCATTTAATTTAACTGATCTAACTACGATAAATGCGATAAAATTATTTTATTATCAAATTGTCCATATGTAAACTGCACTGACTTAAACTCAACAATCTTAGTGATACTTTATATGACATAGTGAAATAAATCTAGAAGATTTTACTTTATGAATAAATATGAATTATATGTTTAACAAAAACAGACAGGCCATCTATTATTTCGTTTGATTGCAATAAAGCAGTGCGGCAGTGGAGCGTACCATTCTTAGCGTTATATTATTACGTTTTATCTCCAAATAGCCAATGTTTTAGTTTTTTCTTTTTTGAATAAGTGTGGAAAATGTACAATTTCGCCTTGACCACCTATTCAACTTATTGACAATAATGCCCTATAAAATATGCAGACAATGCTCAAAATTTACTTTAGGATAATTATAATTTAAGGTGTATGTAATTAAAATTTATGTAAACGAATATAGATATTAGGTAACATGGAATTTTTTAAACGACAAAGTCGCTTATTTTTTTTGAGTTTTCTTATATGTTTTTATTAATATCACAAAATTTGTAATTTCTACATATTAATAGGTATATGTCCATATTGAATATTGACGACTAACATTGGCTTCACTTTCCCGAGGATTACTCAACATTGGGCTTAAGCGAAATCAATAAGTTGTAATAAACAAAACTTTTAACAAAAAAATAAAAACCGACTTCAAAGGGAAAACTATTCTAAAACAAATTAATTTGCAC
>DWDX01001486.1:0-18512 GCA_018245675.1 Agara michaeli | reverse complement strand
CGATACGTTAATGACTTTTCAATTTGTAAGGATTACACTAATCAATAATAACTGAAAGTTTTTGTTATAAAAACTGAGGCATTTAGCAATGATTTCAGGTGAAAATGTCGAAACGTGCAGCGGAAGACGGGGGCAATGGCAGTGGCCAACCGCCGATCAAAAAAGTACACTTCGAACCCCACCTAATCGGGCCCGTATCCACCCTTGAAGAAATGGATATCAAAGTCTTACAGTTTCAAAATAAAAAACTAGCTCAGGTAATGGTATTCCTACAGTAGAGAAGGTAAAAATCTGTTTCCGACGCGGTTCACAGTCGACTGAATACATTATATGTCACAATCAGCTGTTGTTCAATAAGAAAAAGTTGATAGCATTTCTAGCGACAAATTATGTTTTGACCTTTAATTATGATATACTACAGCTATTTACACGATGTTATATCGCTAGTATGCAACCTTATTTGCAATTTGATGGTTTTTCATATATTTATCACACATTAACCTCTTAGGATTTCATAAACATTGTAAGTCTAAAAAAGATAGGTTAGTTTGTTTTTTTAGGGGTAGTTCGGTAAAATCAATGATATTAAAATAAAAAGCGATTCATTTTAAGAGAACATTAAGTCACTGGGTGTAGCAATGTTGTCTAGGCTATTGGGAAATAAGATATGTTAGTAAGGTTGTTTTAAAGTATCCTTGAACAGAATTCTGGTCTAGTGTACCTTTAATGTTATTGTTATATATTTTTCCATTGACTATTAAAGTAATTAATGGTACATAGTTGAATTATTGTGAACTCAAATTGGAAACATACATGGTAATTGAAGAATCTAATTGTATGTAAGAGGATAGTTGGTACTGCTATGTTTAATATGTGCTATATAAGGCAATAGGCTTTCTAATATACTATGCTATATATTTAATGCTATGTGTATATACTACAGTCACAAATTTTGAATTAAATATATGTAAATACTAAATGAATATAATAGAAATGTCATTGAAGGGCCGGTGCACTACTTTGTTGTTGTTTTTGGTTGTTATAAGAAAATTGTCTATAATTTACATTTGTCCTTCACAGTCATGTCCCCACAGGGATAGCTTGAATGTCGTTTATATTAATGTTTATAGAGAGAAGTACATAACTCTCAGTCTCAGTATATGCGTCTAATAGGGTACCTTGTAGGGTTTTCAACCTGATTATAGTAAAATGTTGGCTGTATAATTGAACCAAGGAATAGACCTTAAAGAGATTAAATACCGTAATCATTACTTCTCTTAAAAAAAAATTAATTAAAAGAGCCATTGAATTATTACATTGTGACAAATATGTATAATGAGTTATTATCTAAGTAAAAATGGAATTATTTTTTCAGAGGATAGAACAACGTCACAGATGCGAAGCGGAATTACGTGCCAGGATTGAACAGCTCGAGAAGAGACAGACGCAGGACGACGCTGTATTGTGTGTTGTAAATAGATATTGGAATTTACTAAATGAGGACATTAGAGTTTTACTACAGCGTTTTGACGCTGAAACCGCAGATGAATCGGAGAATAAAAGTGAGTTTTTATTTCATAATAATAATAGCCGGGGACAATTCCGCACACGCCATTCGCAATTCCAAATCAGGCAATTAAATGCTTGTGTTATTGTAACCGGACAGCAGACAAACATACGTATACACATGTAATATCACTTATATAGATATTTGAATTACTCCCAGACACAGAGCAAACAAATGTGCTCATCAATACACTAAGATACACATATTATTTCTTAACAAAATTGTTTAATCTTCTCATACATACGACACTAGAAATATGACATGTATACATCTTGGATGTGACTGAACAAAAACTAGGGCAGGTGGTGAATGTTAAAGGAGTTTCAAGGCAAAACTGTGTTTATAACTATTTAGCATAAGACTTTCGACGAGCTCCAGAACAGGCAACGCATTACCATTGTAAATATACACAGAGGAAGTCACAGTATGAATCTCAATTTCAATGCCTAACAACATAAGTAGGTTATGGAAATTGCAAGGAACCACAGATCAAATAAATTCTTGGATCACCAAGTAAAACAGCAATTGGACAAAATTTCATAAACCTCTTGAATTCCACTTGTAGTGATAATAATATGTTATTGACTAGAAATGTTGTTGACACTTAGTTTCTCCACCGATCATTAGAAGAGCAGTATGGTGGAAGTAAGCCACAGGCTTGCGATTGTGGGAATGATCTGTACCCAGTAATGGGATGTTCAAAGGATTGTAGCCTTAAACATACTTTATTAATGACCAGAACCCTCTTTGTAACATCGATTGTTTTTTAATAGGGGGTGCTGTGCATATATAAATTATATTTGAAATGTTTATGGTTATTGGTAGGAGTTCACACCGCTTACCTATACAGGCTATGGATTTTACGCCCTAGTAATAAAGAATATGCTATCTTATTGTATAGGCCCGAGTTTTGGCAGTTTGGGCAGTGGCAACATTATGCATTCATGGGTTAAACTAAAATTGCAAATGAATGATTGACAGATTAGGAGATTTAGTATACATACTCTCCACTTTAGATAATTTAAAAAAACCATTAAACATGTAGGTATGTATGTTATGTAGGATGGATTATAATAGATTGTAGCAGTATAATACAGCCTTATTGTAGGGCTACACAATGGTCAGGTTTTGTTCGTAAAGCACTTACCAAACAGTATGTTCAATTTATATAAAAAAAAAACACAAAAATACTCTCTCACTACACTAAATTCTGATGTTCAGATGAAAATGAAGCAACAACATCATTCTTAATGCAATTATCAACATGGGACAAGGAAGAGTTGGACGCTCAGTTGGCAAACAGGGTACAGGTCAGCAAACGAGCGGTAGCCAAGGTTCTACAGACATTTGATCGGTTACAACAGAGAAATGACAAAATATGGAAAGCTATAAAGGGAGAAAGTGAAGGTAAACTTGTCTATACCTGTTTTCTTCTGTTGAAACATTTTTATTGCAACTGAACAAAATAAATATCTATCAACACATAAATATAAACTATAATTAAGTTGAATGCATAGATGGAATTCAATGATATCATAATTCGTCCTATATCTTGTTGAACAGGTATGACTATATTCTGATCAAAACCATACATAGGCAAAAATGTTGCCATCATATGGGTGTAATTGCCAAATGAAGTAATAAGAATATATAAGTAACTTATCTGATCATTGTCACTGACTCGTTAATACATCATTTGTTGCCTTTATTTGGTAGTTTCATACCTTATCATAAATACATGTTTACCTTTATTAAATAAAAATAATAGTAAATCTTTACTTCGGACAGTGTCCATAGGTTTCCTAAACATTGAGTTATTTTTACAATCATTATGTCTAGTTAATAAAAAAAAAAAATAATAGTGATACAATTTAAAACTTTTTGTTAATATTTGTTAGTATGTTTACTGCAGATATAATTTTATGGCAACATTTATTAACAGTATTTATAATTTCAGAGGGAACACCTGCACCGTCAATGGACGAAGTGGTGCGGGCGACCAACGAGGAGGTGACGGCCGAGAACCGACGTCTGCAGGCGCTGTGCACGACGCTGCACGAGAACCACCACGCCATGACGTTGCGCGTGGCGCAGCTGCAGGACGCCGTCAACAGCCGCGACACCGAGAACGCTGAGCTCAAGAATCAGATAGATGATCTGCAGTACGAGCTCATGAAGGTACCATAACTACTATGCTTCGGGGCTCAATTTACATTACATTAAGAGCAAACTCCGACTGAATTCTAAAACCATCAAGGAACGCGCCTAAAGAGCTTTCCTCCAAAGCGGGTAATGAGCTGATGGCTCCTTGGATGTTGCAAGTGTCCATAGGACGGTGACAACTTACTATCAGGTGGCTCGCCTGCCTGTTTGCTGAGCTGAATTATATATAAGAACCACTGTAGGACAAATAAGTATAATACCTAGTAAATCAGAAACTGTTGTCTAAAATGAACATTGTTTTTTTTTCGACCCTTTTTGTTGGTCCACTGCTGGACCGGGTCTCCTCTCACAGTGAGAGGGATTTAGGCCATAGTCTACCACGCCGGCCAAGTGCGGATTGGTAGATTTATGGTGAATGATTTATGGTGAACATTGCAACATTGAAATACACAATTTGGACACAATCCTAGGCCTTGTTTAAATGCTAATAAATAATGTCTTTCCATTGGAGATTAGTTTTTAAAATGTCTCTCGTAGGTGCGGTCACGTAATGACAAACTAGAAAATCATTTAGCTGAAGCTATAGAAAAACTGAAGAGCTACCATCAGTCCGGTACCACTACTACCAACGCGGCTTGTGCTCCGTCCGCCCATTCTGCAGTTGCCAACGCTAAGCTCGAGGACATCGCAGCCGAACTGGAAGAACAAAGAGAACTGGCTAACAACAGGCTTGCGGAGTTAGACCGGTTGCATCGACAACACAGAGACACCCTGAAGGAACTTGAAAAGTTGAAGATGGATGTGAGTATTATTTTTCTTTTATAATCATAGTCTCTAGTATGTTTAGGATAGGACACAATAGCGGTCAGGAAACAGTGGACTAATAGCTGATGATGTTGTTGCTGAATTGGTTATGGTTATAACAAGCCGATGTCAAAGGATGTTGTTGAAGTGGAGGGCATATGGCGTCCACGAGGCGAGGATTATTTGTTTTTTAACTTCAGTGTTGATGTAATTGCCCATGTTTGATTTCATTCTTTTTCTATTCATATTTATGGCTTCAGAGACTTGCCATCCGTGCCTTTATTATTTTTCACAATTTGTAGTTACATTTTTTCCCCCATCTTTTCCGCTCATTCTCGTGTAGGCTTGTTTTTAATTTTGCCAAAAAAGAGGTGTCTCCGTTTAACTTCATATTAAAGCCGTCGCGATCCATTCAGATTCGGCAGCTACCGGAGTCGGTGATAGTGGAGACGACGGAGTACAAGTGTCTTCAGAGCCAGTTCTCAGTGCTGTACAACGAGTCGATGCAGATGAAGACGGCGCTCGACGAGACACGGCTGCAGCTGCAGAACGCCAAGAACCTTCACATGCGACAGATTGAGATGATGGAGGTGAGCATATTGGTTTTGTGCCTTTTTATATACATTTATTGGACATCCAACAACAACAACAACAACAACGATACCATCACACCAGGTCCCTAACGGGGTAGGCAGAAAGCACCGAGTGCCAAATATCTCTGCCGTTACAAACCTGACGTGCTTCATCTACATTTGACATCCATAATATATTATTCATAGGGTTTGACATTTGCCCTCGACATTATTGTTGTATTGCCACCACTTGTTCTATGTTAACATTAGAATGAATGCCGACTATATATCCAATGAACCAAAATACTTCAGCAGGGTGTACTTAATATATAATATAATATATATATAGTGTTTTGTAAGGAAATAATTTTACTTATCCACCTTTTCTTCTTCCAGAGTGAGGAGCTAGCCAGACAAAAAGCGCTTAGAGCAGAAATGATACAATTAGAGGATGTATTAGGTCAACTAAGGAAAGAGTATGAGATGTTGAGGATAGAGTTTGAGCAGAACTTGGCCGCGAACGAGCAGACGGGCCCCATCAATAGAGAGATGAGGCATTTAATCACATCATTGCAAAATCACAACCAGCAACTGAAGGGGGAGGTGCATAGGTATAAGAGGAAATATAAAGACACTAGTCAGGAGTTAAATAAGGTATGCGGATTTTTGTTTGGGAACCTTTCAAAGTCTCACTGAGGGCAAAGTTCTTTCCTTCAATAACTTGTCTTATATAATTATTCAATAACTTGTCTTGGGTGGGAATCGAACCCACGACCTCCGGTTTGGCAGTCAGGGTCACTAACTCTGCAGTCACATGCAATCCTAGTGTTGAGCTTCACCGGTCTTACCTTACCCTAAAGGTCGCTTGGTATTCGCCACCTTTTAAATGCTACGCTCAGGTAAAATTACACGTTTCAGCTACGAAAGGAGACCGAGGAAGCCGCGGCGCGCGTGGGCGATGGGACGGATGAAAAGCCGCTCATTGTCAAGAAAGAGGAAATGGAAACGGATGTGAGGCTTTTCTTTATTTTGGCATAATCTTTATTCAAAATATGCAAATGTACTTTGTACATAATAATTCTGCGCTTCACCATTCCTCGGTATAAACAGTTATTACATGTAAGACAAGTGTTTACTTGAAACCAAAGTGTAGTAAACTCTAGACTTGAGCTGTAGAAATTTGCTGATCCCAAAGAAGCAACTATAAAATTCAAATAAAGAACTATTATGTAAATTTTAAGTTCTATGTGTGTCTACTATCAAAAAGCAGCCAAGGCGATTCTCTGCTCCATAGGTCGCATGCATAAGCAATGTGGACACACGATTGACTTACTGTAAATAATACTTTATTCATGTTCAGTATAACAGAATTGTACGATATTACGTTTGCAAATTTGCTAGTGGTCGGCAATTTTGCAACGTTGGATCTTTATAAAGCAGTGCTTGATACAAAAAACACGTGACTACATCTTCTGAACAATGGATAATATTCCAGCGTAACTCCGGTCGGCGGCGGACGTAATAGTGCGTAGTTGTAATCATGTTATGTGCGTGCGTGACGCAGGGCGAGGACGGGGTGGGCG
This sequence comes from Agara michaeli, assembly GCA_018245675.1. Taxonomy (NCBI): domain Eukaryota; kingdom Metazoa; phylum Arthropoda; class Insecta; order Lepidoptera; family Hesperiidae; genus Agara; species Agara michaeli. Next base: position 11,823 of record DWDX01001486.1, on the reverse strand, counting down.
CGGGCGCGGGTGCGGCGGGAGGCGCGGGCGCGGGCGGGGGCGCGCTACCCACCGCCGACGGCAAGGCGGCCGGCGGCAAAGAGCACGGCCGCGCTAAGCTGCAGGAGCAGGACCAGCTCATCAAGGATCTCAAGCAGCAGCTCAAGTGAGCGAAAATATATTTTAATCTCTTAACCGTTTATACGTGTAATAAACATTCGAGATTTTTTTGTTTCTTTGTCTGGTCTCTCTTTAAAGAGCATGTACACTCAATGTATAAATCAAAATGCAATAGAATACATACATGTAGTACTTACTTATATTTTTATGCACCATGCTACAGTGTCATTATCGACAAATATAATTGTAGTAGCTCATGCAACAGTACACGAATGTATCGCGGCACAGGAAAGCGGTGAACGAGCAAAAGGAGCTGAAGCTGCTGCTGGACATGTACAAGGGCGTGAGCAAGGAGCAGCGCGACAAGGTGCAGCTCATGGCGGCCGAGCGCAAGGCGCGCCAGGAGCTCGAGGACCACCGCCAGAAGGCCAAGATGGCGCAGGTACCTGTTTCCTTGTGCTCTCCGTATGCACTACCAAAGCAGTCGTGATATATGATCACTAAACATTTTTGTCTTGAATAGAAATAAAACTGAAGTTTCAGATGGTGTATTCTTAAATATGTATGTAAGTATTGATATGAACGACTGCCGTACTGACATTTCATGTTATATATAACACTTAACATTTCAATCAAACACCGTTTCTTTTTAGCGACAATAAAAATATTTTGTCAGGAAAGCAAACGGGAAAGGCGGCTGGCGGACGAGGACGCGCTGAGGAAAATTAAGCAGCTGGAGGAGCAGAAGTACGAGCTGCAGAAGCAGCTGTCCTGCGCGCGGCCCAACGCCGACCCGCTGCACGCCTTCACCAGGCCCTTCGCCGGGTCGCAGGTGCGTGCCATGCTCGAGGACCGACAGCCCGCGTGTGCAGAAATGAGCCTCATTGTAAAAAAATATAGTGTAAAAACCGGCACACCTTATTTCTCCAAAATGTTCTCTACGATGTGTGAAGTGTGCCGATGCGCGCTTGGCTAGCGTTGTACATATATATTTGTAGTATAAGTAGTATATATACATATATTTATTAACTACGTAGTCACGTTAACATGAGACAAGATATGCCTAATGTGACACTGTTTAAAGTTATCCAAAAATATTAGTTGATAATAATATTGTGCTAATTGAAATCCTAAATTGATAGTATCCATAGATGAATTTACAGATGTGTTTTAGATTCACTACTCATTTTGGTAATGAATTTCTCAATCCGTTGCGACTTTGTGTCAATCGCTGTGGCTATGAAATTGACGTATATTCTTTATATAAAAGTGCAATGATGCAATTTTAGGAGGAGGAAGCGTTATTAAATGAAATGGAGGTAACAGGGCAAGCGTTCGAAGACATGCAAGAGCAGAACTCCAGGCTCATCCAGCAGCTGAGGGAGAAGGACGACGCCAACTTCAAGCTCATGTCGGAGAGGATCAAGGCGAACTCCTTGCACAAGCTGCTGAGAGAGGAGAAGCAGCTGCTGCAGGAGCAGGTATTAATGGAGTTTGTCACATTTTTTTTCATTTTGAAGTTATACTTCTTTTGGCGCGTTATGGAAAAATGATGAGAGTAAATCTTTACGATGCGCGCACACCGTCATGAAAAACCGACACCATGACGTTTTAGTTATAGTGACATCTATGGTAGATAAACTGTACTACATTCACAATGGGTAACGATCGATTGATAATAATGTTATTATCTGAATCTTTACACAAGATGGCGCTAGTAGTATGATTACTATTTGATCTGAAGTATAACTTCTCACGTGCGTACATAACTACACGCACACGGTTTTTTTTTAAGTTAAGAGAGTACCAAACGAACAGGCAGCAGTCAGCAGCTGCAGACATCTGCAGCCGACCTCTAATAGGGCGTTGGGATGGGACTGTTAGTGTGGATTCAGTTAATAGGTGTCAATAAGAATTAGTTGGAATGGTATTGTTAGTAATATTAGTCCAGTTAGTGTTTGTCAGTATCTGCCCTATCAGAGGTCTGTCACAGATGCGTCACTACTCTCGAGGACTGAGATGGTCCCCTCCGGTGTACACGTGGACCGGTATCAACAAAACATCATCGTTTGTGTATCAAAGAGTCATATACATTATTAGTATCACCGATTAATTTCTCATATCATTATATACATACTGTATGTTGTAAACTATCTAATTATGTATCATAAAAATCCATGAGATATTCATTCACCAGAAAATCTAGAGATTGTGATATATAGTTTGGAATTGGTTACAATCAAATGCACCTTTTAAATTGCAATTAAACAATTCTATGGTCTATTGGTTGACCGTGTTTCCAACTGTTTCAACCGTTACTTAGATCTCTTTGCCAAAGTTTTCCTTACACAAGTGCTGTCAACTCCGTCTCAAAGGAACTGTAATATGGTACCTGATGGTACGGTACAGCATCTTATGGCGATCATGTTTATTGTAATATTATAACTGTCATTTTATCCGTGACCGAGGAACTCCATAACTTTTAAGGTTGACTTATAGATAGACATGGGTCACCGTTACCGTTGGCCCGTTTGTTGTAAACAAACTATATATAGGAATCTCTGGAAGTAGTGTCCGTAGGTGTCATGTCATGTCGCGCGTCCTGGCGTTTCGATGGGTGTCATACCAGCGCGCAGCGGTTGGAGACCATCCATTAATTACGTCACACATTAAGGTTGGAATAGGATCCGCAAATGTGGCATAACTGCGGGGAGAGACGGGTCACGGTCGATATCAAGAAAAATCTTAAACAAAATTGACTCGATCCAAACGTAAGGAAACTGCTTCCAAATGAATGAGATTCTCTCTTGCTTTGTTAAAGAAGTTCTGCTCGATGCAAACGGAGCGAGCAATTTTTGTGTCAAATATGACATTTATTGTATATTTGGCCAGAGGATGGTCGCTGTGAGGTTATGAATATTAATCGATTGGCATATAAATAATGTGTATGACGAGAATACGCGATACGCTTCCAACTTTTACGCGTTTTATTCAAGGTTGGCCGACTTAAGATACACTGCCAACGGCACATGGTGTTGCGTACCCGGGGAGCGAATGGCCCCCGGCCGCTCGTCAAAATTGTAACAAATTTGTAGCGATTGGTAACTTTTAACTCGGCGGCGAGACCTCGAAACTCGATGCGCCCGTGAACAAAGAGAGTGGGATCCAAAAAAGAAACCCGATGAAGCTCGTGTGACGCAATTGGTGGATGGTACGGTACAGGTGGTGACGCGCGACCAGCAGATCGAGTCCATGGGCGCGGTGGCGCGGCGGCTGGAGGAGAAGGAGCGGCTGCTGCAGAGCACGCTGTCGGCCGTCGAGAAGGAGCTGCTGCTGCGCCAGCAGGCCATGGAGATGCACAAGCGCAAGGCCATCGAGTCCGCGCAGTCCGCCGCCGACCTCAAGCTGCATCTCGGTCCGTCGCACACCCTTCTACTTCTATTACGCTGCCCCCCCCCTCCTCCCTACCCCTCCCCCACAACACGTACGTGCGCGCGTGTTCTCTCTCTCTCTCTCACACACACACACACACACACACACACACACACACACATTAATTGTTATCATTATAAACAGGTTTAAACTGCAAAACGCTCAGTCGATTTGTTTTGTATGAATCCTAAAAGAAGACTTAAAGCCATTGCCAATAGTTTTAGTAAGCAAGTTTCGAAAGAAAGACATGATGGATTAAAAAGTTAAATATTCAGTTTATTTCCATGTACATTGAACTGAAACACAAAACCAAACTCACAATAATAGGAGAATAGTGGTCTACTAGTCTATCGGATGTTTCTAACTGTTTCTGTCTAACTGCAAATGCCGAGACAGTCAGATGACCTGTTAACGTGCCTTCCTAAGCACGGAAACTCGTGAAAATTTGCCACCAGCATTATTCGCCTGGCAAGGTGTTTCTCAAATTTTACCGATCCCTTTACAATCTGCAATCTGACAAAAGGCTAAATATCACAATGACATTTGTATGTATTTGTAAATGTAATATAATCACGATCGTATTGGATTTTTATTGTAGAGAAATATCACGCGCAAATGAAGGAGGCGCAACAGGTGGTCGCTGAGAAAACGAGCGCCTTGGAGGCTGAGGCGTACAAAACGAAAAGACTTCACGTGAGTTGCACATTGGCATACCCTTCGCTTACTGGCCTCGTGCTCCAGTGGTTAGAGACCCTGACTGCAAAATCGGAGGTCGTGGGTTCGATTCCCAACCGGGGCAAACATCTGTGTGATGAGGGCATTTGTATAAAAAAGAAAAACACTTAATAAAGGTTTCACCATTTTTTAGTCCTCTTTTGGTTTCATGCGCCCTTCAGGCTATAGTGAACGGATGATAGTAGATAGAAGTAAAACAACAACAACAACAACATGCCGTCACGCCAGGTCCCTAACGGGGAAGAATAACAACAAAAAATAACAAAAAAGAATAGTAGACAAAAGTAAAGATAGAAGTAAATAACAAAAAATCAAAATGAACCATGTCGGTGTATGTCTTTAGTGCGATGACATGTGCACGTGACAGCTTATCGTGCTCGTCAATGTTACTATATGTCCGGCGTGCGCAGGAGGAGCTGGCCGTGCTGCGGCGCAAGGCCGAGCGCATGAAGAAGATGGAGCAAGCGGGCAGCAGCATGGACGAGGTGCTGCTGGAGGAGATCCGCGACTACAAGGAGACGCTCACCTGCCCGTCCTGCAAGGTACCCCCACCCGACCATTTCGTGCCACAGATCGAGCAGCACCGCAACGTTTCTCAATCTTATGATCGTCAATCACAACTCTTTGTAAACAGTTTCCTTTACGGGAGAGGGCACGCCGTCGCAGCTAGCTAGTTTTGCCCGGAGTAATTTGTGTCACGAATGATGTTCTATCAAACATTTAGCTATATATTTATTTAGTTCACTAACACACTGCACACTGTTATGTGGTTACAATTACAAGTTCATATACAATCCTAAGTACCAGTGTAATTATAAGCTACGAAAATAAGCTGGGATTACATAATTTTTATATGTTTATTCCAAGACCGAGGTTAATATTGTATGGCGGCGTGGATCCGTCGCACGTAACCTTGAGCGTCGTTTGCATGCAGGTGAAACGCAAGGACGCAGTGCTGACGAAGTGCTTCCACGTGTTCTGCTGGGACTGCCTGCGCACGCGCTACGAGACGCGTCAGCGCAAGTGCCCCAAGTGCAACGCGGCCTTCGGCGCCAACGACTACCACCGCCTCTACCTCTCCACCTAACCTCCGTGTGGTCCTCCGTGCGGCCCTCCGCACGGCCCTCCGCACGGCCCATCGCGTGGCCCCCCGCGCGGCCCTCCGCCGGTCCCGTGGAGCGGCCTGCGCGAGATCGCGGCTCCCCATATGTTTCGCGTTTTGTTATAACATCATTTTCACATTCGCCTCGTCATTATCTATGTCGAGCGATGGAATCGATATTTAGAATCGAGCCGTGGGTCGTCGTCGAACATCCGACGGGGACGCCGTCTGTACGCAAGCGTCGATCCCGGGAACGAGCGTCGGTGCTCCAGTGTAGACGTCGATCGGATCGTTCTCGCCGAGCCCGCGTCCCGTGGCTGTCGCCGAAGGATGTGGAGCGGGGCGCGGCCGCTCGCAGGGGCGGAGCCCCGCCGGCCGCGGGGGCATCCCGCCGACCAGTATTGTATTAGTGTGCCGCGAGCCGGACCTGCTGCGAATCGAACGGCGGCGGCGGACGGACCGCCTTCCGGCCGCCCGTCCGCCTGTCTGTCTGTCTGTCCGCCGACGGTCTGGTCGGTCGCGTGCGATGTCGTTGTGATTACCAATTCTCCCGATAGGCTTACGGCGGAGCGGCGCCGCCGCTGGCGTTAGACAATTTCATTTTTCTCGAATGACGCGTCACGTGCCTCTCGACCGGGAACTACGATGCGAGTATTCAGTGTAGAGCTCTAGTTAGAAACAATTGAATGTTGTAATAATTTTAACACCGCGAGCGTTAAGAGTGTACAGCGCGTGTAAGAGACGAACAATTTTCGACATCGCAACTGTCACGCGTTTCACGGACGAGCAAGTTGATTAAATTGTACCGCTAACTTTGTATTATTACTAGTGTTATAACGATAAATTAATTAATCCATTACGTGCACTCTTGCAAATATAATAATTAGACAAATATCTGAATTCGAATTTAATGTAGGTAGATAAAGGTAAAAAAATTCATATACATACAAATCGCTTTAAATAAGAATGTAACAATTACCTCCTATAATTTATAATGTTGTAATCTTATTCGTGTTTTTTTTTCTTATAGTATTTTGTACGATATCGAGTATAGTTCACGACTACATTGCACGTTGTCACGTACAACGCGATTGTGTGTTACGGTAGTCGCGTGCGCGTGCACGTAGTGGCGACGGACGCGTCCCGGCGGCGTCTAGCTGACGCCGTCGAGCTGCGGGCTCACTTATTACCTTCGAACGTAAACGATTGGATCTCGGCCGCGGATTGGGGGTTTGAGTTGGTTTTTCTTTTTCCAAATTAAGACGCGTCACCCTTCGCTCTGAATCGAATGATGTACTTAAATTGCCAAGAGCGCAGGCTCCGGAGTGAAATAAGCGGCCCTGTTGATAATTTTCTGATTTGAATAGTGCTATAGTGGTACGCGAATTGTTGCGGCGATGTAAATGGAAATATAGTGAAACGTATTAATTTTATTAGCTGATTAAATTTTATTTTAGGCTTCGTCGGGAATACGTGTAGTCTATTTTGTATGATACGTATCCGTACGAGCGTGCGTCCAGACGACGCAGTGCGGACGGGAGCGATTAACTTTGTACAGGGACGAGTCGTCGAAAAAAATGTTTAAAAAAGTCAATTTATAATGTTTGAAAGACGTAAGGAATACTTAAAGATAAACGTATATTTTCCAAATTGCCTCAGCTTTGAGTACATGGCAGTCGTATTCGTGTAGCTGAAGTGTACTTGAGTGCAACGGTTCGGTAACGCGTGCCGCCGGATGGAATTGTGTCGTTTACACGCGCCGTGCCCGCGCCGCGCCCGCGCCGCGCCCGCACCGCCGCGCGGAGCGCACGCTAGCCCACGTGTGACCGCTAACGAACGATTTATCGACAAACATCTCGACATCATAAGTATTTAAAGGGACGCGGTCAACCATTCATTCCTTATTTTATAGTGAAATAATATTTCCATGTATTTAAATATGAATTTAACGATGCACACACAAACATAATGTAAGATTTTTTCGTTTTTTTTTTTTCTTCTCTTGGAGATGCATTTCGCGACACGTGTGTTGCAAGTATGTCACGTGCGCGTACGTTATGAATGTTGTTGTATAGATATCATGGAATCGAACAAGTGGACGCGTAGGTTACTTTGTATTTAGTGTAGACAGTTAAGGATTTAATTGTATAATTAGTTCAATGACGCAAGTTTACGTATGTATAGATGAAACACGTGGGATCTGTTGTGTTGTGTTGTGTTTTTTTTTTTTGTTGTGGGCATTCTATTACATTTCCTTCGGCCGTGGTACTGTGATGCTGCATTTAACGATACGAGGTACCCTCGGAGAATACCCCCGGAGCGGCCGCCGGCCCACTGACTGATATTTATACTTTTAGACGTAACACTCACGATGTAAAATCACTGTCCGCGATCGAAGCGCAAGACGATGTGTCTCCTAAAAGGTAACGTTTGTAAAATAAATCTCCTAAAATAAATGGACCCTTCAACGATGATTCTAATTTTTTAATCGAACGGTCTCGTGCAAACCGTTATTATAATCGATTCTGTTTTCTTTTTAACATTAAGACAATACTCACCGTTTTCCGTTTAAGTACCACAAATGTAATAGTATTTAATGATTATATGGAAATATTGAAAGTTATAAATATATGTGTAATGTGTTTAAGAGACTGTCGCGTCTTTTTTTTTTATTGAAATTGTTAAATGTGTATTAATGTTGTGTGTAACAAGGTCGCATTGAGTGGGGAATTCAATGTCGACGTATTGCCGGTAATTAGACAATACATACATACAATATATATATATATATATATATATATATATATATTTAGGGCCCCGCCTTTACCATTTTATATTTAAATCAAATGTCAGTTACAGTTAATTAATCATACGATTATTGTATAATTTGTACGGATTAATTCTACAAAAGGGACCTTTGGATTGGAATTGGTAGAGACGGTCATCATGAATAAATATACATTTAAATGTGTAACCTGTTCGTATATTTCATTACTTGCTTATTGTGCAATTTGCTTTCTAGAAACGAAACTATTTTTATAAAAACACAATGGAATTTATAGATTTGGCTATGAACAGTACCGAAGTTATTCCTCGATCGATAATATAATGATTCATACATTTAGTGCGACTATTCCAATTGCATATTTTTCTGTATTATTTATATTCGTATTTGCTAGTATCAAGAACGCGTAAAGGCTAATTAGTAACGATAACCGACAACAATAATTGAACCGAATAATAATGACAGAAACTCAAAATGACAAATGTAAAAAAATACGTAGGCCGGAAACTTGTTAATAACTCGAAAAGTGTAATGTAAACAAATGTAATATTTAATTTAATGGAGTATCGAATAAATGTTCCAAACAATTTCTCGTTTTTCACTTCATTCTGACCTGTTCGGATACTTAAATAGATTTTTTCATAATAATGAGAGGTTATTTGTTATCTGTGTTGCAACGACAGATGAAAAAAGCATGTTTAGTATTTCTGAACGTGTGTCAGCTCAATGTGAGAGTTGCTTGACGACTTCCTAAAGACCTATCACGTCAAAAGAATTATTTCACAACAAGGTAAATAAACAATGAATATTAAACATAGGAAGAATAATTTGCAACTACAAACACAAATTGAAATATTGCTTAACTCTACTGATTCATGAATATTCACGCTGAATTGAGGATTTCGCGACACACAGTCCCTGCACGTTTGTAAAGAATTGCGTCACAATTGCAGTTAAACAGTAATGCTGGGAAGAAATAAAAGCCATGTCCATTTATCATTTTTATATTTACACATAATGTACATCACATAATTTGACAGTTTTACGTTTAACATTAGTAATATTACCCTAAAATAACTCCACGTACTCCGGCGATACTAATTCACAAATTCTTATAATAATTCATTATAATCAATAGTGGCGTTAGCACCTGAAGCAAGCGATGCGGATGGACGAAGCGTTTACATTGCACTTTTGTACTATTGTGAAGGAAGCGAACTAATTGTTTATCGATTTGCGGATGACACATGGAGAAATTGTAACACGGGCGTAGTTTCGAAATCGATGCGTTAACTCTCGTGCGCACGGAGCCAATCGCCTTCCGGCACTTATTATAATTAGAAACGACAATTTTTCAACATAAATATAACATCAGTCTCATATCTTACAATCTTCCCAATGTGTAAATGTATCCGTGTGCTTAATTTTAATGTACAGCGATGGACTTCGTTGAGCGAATTCTCAATCAAAGAGGCGGCAGCGCGGTTACCTTATTTAAACATAATTTTAAATGAGGTAACTGCATCGATCAAATATTGTATTTTATATTATGTAATTTCATTGACGGCCGATCTATATCAAATTTGGTAGGCACAGTAGCACCACATATATACACGTTATAACCACAATATTCGCGCGGACATGGAACAATTTAGACCGATCAATACGATTCAAGAGCGTGGCGTACAGACAATAAAATAAATAACGACAATAAAGCATCAAGAATATAATAGTGTGCGTAAAAACTGACGTTTGCAACGCATTTTATAGGGAAAAAAAAATTAATGCTCTCGACCAATGAGAGCAGCTCGCGCGTCCGCCGCGAGTTGCAGCCACGTGTGCTGTATACGTGGTGCTCTGTACTCACGGCGCTACTAAGAATATCAATTTAGACTGATCCTTGTTAGTCACGTGGACGATATAATTGCAGAATATTATTGACTAGACACCGTAACGTGTGTACCATCTAACACTATTTACATATATTTATTGTAATATTATTAAATTCAAACATTTCGTAGATCAGGCAGAATATTGAATGAACGATCCGATCCATTGTATATAATATTTTATTGGCCACTAAAGCGGTGATCGCACACCGGCCGCCCGTGGCCGGGCTCTCCTCGGACTAATGGCACTTAAAATTACGTTTACTGATCGTCAATAGATCGTAGTGGGAGCCGACGCCGGCGGACTCGCGCGGACCGTTTCTACGTAATTCGTATCGTAAGTTTTTTTTTGGTTTTTATAAAAAATAAAATTCTATTTGTCCAGCGTTAGGAAGAGTACACTAATAAATTCCATTTCCAATTAATAACACGTTCATTAATCGTTCATTATTTAAAGGAATTTAGAAGCGTCTGTGAAGCTAAAATGAATACGTACCGCATTTAATTAATAAGGACATGAAAATAAAAGAAATATCAAATAATAAGAACCACAACTGGAAGGCATATTATTACTTACACGCAAGAGTCACTTATTACAAACGCATTCACTAATTGTACAGATTAAGATGGACTTAAATATAACATCGATAATGCGAGTATAAATAATGAAAAGAAATTCTTTCTGAACATGATTTCTTAAATAAAAAAAATGATAATAATAAGAGAAACGTTAGTAGAGAAAAACGTGGATGTTTCTATATTAATTTTAAATGCCTTTCGGAATGAGAATAGGAAACGTTCTAGACACGATAACAGGCCGCCGCGTACGGCTGCACGCGAGCGGCGAGAGAGACTTCGAACCCGGAGAACCCGGATCCATCCCGGATACCGTACTCGTATCGTCCTACTTCTACGTTACACTCAACGCCTACCAATTTCCTAACAATTCGACAATATCATCAACTCCGTCTAGTTCGACTACGTTTAACTTATCCATGAACACGTCTCACTATTAATAATAAACTTTACCATAGAACGAGACACCGCCCTCTAGCTATTCGCCTGATCGTTTCAAATCCGTTGCAATTGTTCTAAAAAAAAAAAAAACGAAAAACAAAAATCTAATTAGCATACATTTTCGTTCAGAGGGACGGACGCCTGGGGGGGTTAAATTGGTACTTTACCGAAAATATGGCAATATTTATTATCTTAAAATGTAAATACGTATATCCTTTAACATATCACTCATTCGCCGTCATAAGTAGAGGTCGCTTAAGTATTTGTGATGTCACCGACACGGTTCGAAGCGTTTATTGTTACTGTAAGTATTATTATTAGTTTGATAGCAGATTTAAAACGAATGCGCTTTTTATCCGTAGAGACTTATTCTAATGTGATCCGATATATGACAACCCCATAAGAAGCCGCACACGTCGTCGCGTCCAAGTCGGTCGAGTGCCAGCGAAATACTCGTTTAGCATATTTCACGGCGGATCTCGATCGAGTTAACATCAATTTCATTGCAGTGACTGCATCAGATTCACCTCTCAAGGTATAAAAATATAGGAAACACACAAACTGGACAACGCTCCATTCTCGGCCAGGAATTGTTTGACTTTTATATTTATAACATTGATGTAAAGCGCATTTGTGAGTGTGAGACTGAAGGAGACGTAGAGACGGGCCCTCTTGAGAAGGGCGTTATTGGTACGTCGCGAGAGCGGGCGGTCTAGGTGCACGCGGCGGGCGCGGCGGCGGGGGCGGGGGCGGCGGCGGCGGTG
>DWDX01001485.1:0-18525 GCA_018245675.1 Agara michaeli | reverse complement strand
TTCACCATTCGAAAGCTACATTATCCACGAGTAACATAGGCTATATTTTATTTTGGATTTTTACGAATTTCTACCTCTAAAAGGAATTGCGGCGACGGGGGCGGGACGAAGTCGCGGGCAAAAGCTAGTGTATTATAAATTTAAATAAAATAATTAGCCAATAGATAATACTAAACTAAATCTTTTATTTCCAATAATAAAAAAGACGGTAAAAACGTTGAATTCAAAGGAAAACATATCTAAATAAAAAGAGATAACTGCCTAACACAGGAAGATATAGAAAAAAGAGATCTAAATCAATAAGAGTACAACTACACCAAAAATACAGATAAATAAAAATAAAAATAATAATTAAGTAAATATAAATAGAAATCTAATAAATAAATAGGTATCATTGAATATTCAAAATCGTTACAGACTAGTAGGACACACATAATTAGGATAATCATCCAGTGTTTGTTATGAAAAGTTTAAATATGTAATTATGCATATAGATTTACGAAGATATTCAATAAAATTAGGTTACCTTCAAGTATTGAGACTACAAATGTTACGCCTTTTATCCTTAAAGCGTCTTAGCGTGACTACACCATAACACGCGGGGTTCTACGCCGCACACGAAACAGTTAGATAGACTTATGGACTGAGGCTTCATGAATATGAATATCTCCTATGTCTAGTCCAATATTATAGCCAAACAAGGTGAGGGACTCTCTATATATTCCAACAGTTGTTTTACATTTCTCCTATCTCGAGAACAAATAAGTACATGAAATTGTGTGTACGTACGCTTACTGCATATAAAATATGAATATGGAATGGAACTTTGAAACATTTTTGTCGTATCATTTATACCTTTCTGTCGTTTTATTATGGAACAGTCAGCGTATTAAAAGTTAATATGTAATCTTCCAAGATGGAAAACTGAAATATTTCAGACATAGCAGCCCTTAGAGGACATTTAAAAAACATAAGGACGCGCCGGTTTCTTATTCAAAATTCCCATATTTTTCTCAAATTTTGGATAGAACGATGATATAACGGAATTATTTCAACACTTCCAGTTTCAATTTTCCATTCCACTAGCGCCCACTGAATTTGAATTTTATTGGTCCGTGTGTCAAATGTGCATTGCACTCGTAGGTCCGTACTTACAGAACGAAATTATTTTATCGTTTGCATCGCAGCTACGAGTACTGTGACCTACATCGCGAGTCCAATAGAAAAATCACACATCGAACCCGTTAAACCATCCGCCGATAGTGTTATCGTTCGACCCTAAATCGTGTCACGCAGGATACTTTTACTGCTAGTGGGAATGACCGGCTGCCATATTCTATTTATACGTAGTGTTTTAATTTATAAACTCCATTTTATTCGCCGACGTACTGAAATTTAAGTAGGGTTTTATTATATTTGTATTGCAATTTCATGGAACTCACAATAATTTCCATATTATTAGACAAGTAAGTATAAAATGTAGATAACTGCAATTTTCGCATAATCTAAATACCATCTTTAGTCTAAACGTCACAATATTTTTTTTTATTCAGCAATTGGTGAGGGAATAGTCTGTTCTTTGTGGCCATGTCACGCTCGAGAATGGGAGTTTTTGCATATAAATCTAAGTTGATTTATTTATGGTACAGATCTGTGCGTTTAACTTCTTATGCACTATAAAGGTACGGGCTTTATTGCATCCAAGTTGCTTATGATTAATGTAGAATAAAAGATGATAATTGACATTGATATAATTTAACACCATTCCATTTCTTGGAAATCAAGCTAATAACGATGTAACAAAATATTCTAATGCATTGATTTCTATTCTTTTCTGAAATGTTTACACTATCTACAGTCCTTACTATTTGTTCTAACATTATCTCAATTCACGAAAAACTAAGTAATATATGTTTGTTTAATTTCAATTTTATAAAACATTTGCAAGCGGTGCGAAAAGTCTGTTGCAGAAGTCAAATACCTACTAACTAATAATAATCATTGTTTGATTTTGTTGGATTAGATCTAAAAAAGCTACAGCTCTTTGATCTTAGCACAAACAGACGCGTTGCATTTTTATCGTGATACGCTAATTGACTCGGAAGTGTTACAATTATGACTCATAGAGATAAGCAATGACGTCATTGTAGACCTGTGTGCCGCTTGAGCGATTTAAGTGAACAGAAACTTTTTCCTGAACTAAAAGTTTCTAATTCGATAAATTATTGTCACCACCTTTAAGTATCCTCCATATATTTTATTCAAATTGTATAGAAAGGAGACATGACTTTTGTTAAGAAATTTTCTGTTGAAATTTCTGTTACTCTTCTTATATGGAAACCCAAGTCTTCATAATTTGTCACCATACGGTAATTATTCACGTCGCTGCATTCAAATTAATATGTTTATTTCTTTAATTTCTTATAGCAACAAAACATAAATACAATATGGAAACATGCTTAAATGCTTATGTATGTTGGAGATTCTTAATTTTCGAGCTTCTAGCTTTTCAAGACCGAAACTAAAAAGAATTTACGTGCAATTTCAGAACAGTAAATATAGCATACCATCTTGCATTTACGTCAATAAACGAACCTTGAAAGTTCATAAAATATTTAAAAGTTGCACAAAGCTATGTATCTGGGTGTATCGTATATTCAAATTAGATCATTTCATATTTTCTGCTATTTTTTTCAGACTAGTAAGATAAGATACATATATGTATTCTTCACATTATTTGTATTTTCATTATTACTGATATTTTATTCACGAAAAATAGTGTATTAAAATTATCTTTTAATCGTAATCAACAACAAAAAAAACCTTTATGAGTCTATTATTTTTTTAATTATAACGCCCCGTTCTAGGTAGCCCTATTTAAATGCACTTCATATTCAGCATTCTCACTTCGGATTATCCTAATGATCCTAATTGTGAGGTAGCCGTACACGAATGGGAATCGAATGCACAGCCTCCAGTTCAGCAATGAACGCCAATAACAACTACACTAACACACCGGTCAAATTGAACCCAATTGATTGACGGAAGTGGGGGAATGAATCGAGTTACGCGAAATTGGATCAGATCTTTTTTTTCGACAGAAAACATGAAATCGTAGACGTGAGAAACTTGCGGGCCAAGTTTAATTGACATTATACTTATAAAAATATACAGTGAAAATATAGATATAAATATAGATACTATTGGTACCAAGAGTTTCGGTGTATATCTTCGGTCTCTCATGTTATGCCGCTAAAGATAAGCGATAACAAGATTGACGTACAAAAATTCGAACAATTATCAATCATTACGCCGCACAAAAACTTATTTGACAAAAACTTACAAAGCTCTATGTAAAAACACTTACGTAGCAGGTATGTAAATACATGTAAAAATGATGTAATGTAAATAAGACGTAACTTGCATATCGTTAATATTGATTTCTTCTTATCAATCATCGTAATAAAATTGAATGTTTACATTCAATTAGTAAATTTTCGTTAAAAATTTGTTATTTTCTTGTGATTGCGTCTAACATATATATTTTCACTAGTACCTTAGCTATTTATATTTAATAAACTTTGAGTATACCTTAATGTGAAATAATTTTCCCCCGATAAATCTACTAAAATAGTCAAGACCATACATTTTTTTATGTTACGCGAACGTTGTAAATCTTTGATTTCATAATTATTTATCGATTGACATATTATTCGCTTGTAATATACGTAAGTACTTAGACAGCAAGAATCTGCGCGCGCGCCGGTTCATTCAAATTATGTTGTGTAAGAAGGGTTAAGGTTAATTCATTGAACTCGTAAGTATCCGGTTATGAACAGGATTACGTATACACAAACAAATAATATTATTTTAGTATTTCACCTCGTATATTTCTGAGCAATAAGTACTGACCTTTATTCACGGATCACTGGAAAATCATCGACAGAAAGAAATCATTCACACTTAGCTATATGTAAAATTATCTCTTTTAATAACTGTAAAAGTTGTGGACTTTGGACTAATACGGTCTATTGAAGTTATATATTTGTGTGTAAAAAGTTTATGCTATCGTCTTGTAACACGGAGTACCGCGTGGAACTCGCGTCGTTCCGACGAGTAGCACGTCTGTGCTCACACGCGCCCTCAAGTTGACTATACCACTGTACCACTGAACAGTGAACCCGACTCTGACACTCGACTATTTACTATTGTACACCGCT
The DNA here is from genome assembly GCA_018245675.1 of Agara michaeli. Taxonomy (NCBI): domain Eukaryota; kingdom Metazoa; phylum Arthropoda; class Insecta; order Lepidoptera; family Hesperiidae; genus Agara; species Agara michaeli. The sequence goes on along the minus strand of DWDX01001485.1, from coordinate 14,305 downwards.
CCTATACATAAGTATGCCCCAAATTCAATGGGCTAATTGTATGCCATACCTGAACAATTTTCTATATGTAAAGTCAAATAGGACGCACGCTCTAAAATATGTTTAATAGCTCTATGTAGAGTCGATTCCAAAAGAAACACAATTTTACTAAAAAAAGTAATGAAATGACTGTTTTGTCTTCCGTAATAGTCAATTGCTAATTATAACAGTTGTCTTTCGAATTGTTAGGACAATATAATTTTTTTGCTAACCACAAAAGTTTTAGGTCAATTTCAATAAAATCCCTTAATACGCAGTCTTAATGATTGAACTGGCTTCCCTAATCCTAAGTTACACAGGAAAATACCATTGATGTAAATAGGAATAGGAATTAATTGGATACTCAATGTGCATATCTAATTGGTTCACACCTCACTGTATTGTACTTCTGTATAAAGAATATGCTCATAATAGACGCACGAAATAACATATTGCGCTTAAAACGCTCTAATTAAAGCAACAAACTGTAAAGTATGAATATAAAATGTTTACAATAAATTAAGGATATGTGTTAAATGATATAAGGAGGTCATTCACCTTTTGTTAAGAAATTTAACATACATTATACAGGGTTATCGTCGTTAATGTTTTTCAATCCATGTCCCATCTCTAATATCAATAAGATAATAAGAAACAGTAACTCAGGACGCAATAAGTCTGGAAGAGTTGTAGCACAAGGTTGAGGTTCAGATTTAGCTAACATGAAATTCAATCTGTAGATATGAAAGGTATTATAAACACAGTTCAGAGCTGTGCAGGGTTAAGAAGGGCTACCGAAAGTCGGAAGGTACTTTAAGGTGCTATCGTTAATTGTCTTACAAAACTGTTGAGAAGCACCGTAAATTATGACCCGGGTCCAGATTTACTCCAGCTTCGCAGGTATACCTGTTGACACACCCTCAGTAAACTTAAGTGGAAATCGTGAAATATGTTACAATATCGCTTACATGGATGCTCATTTAATTGCATATCGTTACAAATTCAATACAATTGTAAAGGAACTTTTGGTCTGTTTAAAAATAAGCCTTATTCCAATGATTCTAAAGTCCCAACATCTACTTCACCTACTGTTCGATTTAGTGAAAATCTAAACAATATTGTACTCTATTGTTATACGGTTAGGGAAAATGTAAGCATTAACTGAATTTTGCTTTGACTTCAAACGGCAACTATGCTAGACGACAGTGGTATAACCGTAACGGACACACGATAGAATTAAATGTTGGTCTCTCGATGAACTTAGCGCCTGATCGTAATTTAACTGTCACGCTAACGATTAGTTACTTAATCAGAAATTACAGAAGAGTAGCTAACAGAAATAAGAATAATTATAATTATCAACGTGTAGACGAAGCGCGTCAGGATTGCAAGGACAGAGATATTTGGCACTCGGTGCTTTCTGCCTACCCCGTTAGGTACCTGGCGGGAAGGTATGTAATCAACGTTATAAAATATAAAATTGATGTATATAGTTATTTCAGTGTTTAAATAGTCAAATAAAGCGAGGAATATATTGCTGTAAATTATCATTATACGAAAAACAAATTAAATCGTCCCTTTCAATATGTATGAAAACCCACCAATATTTAGCTTACACAACGTTCAACCACAGAATATCATACAACACTTACGCATCTAATTTTGTTTAGATAGAAATTAATAAGAAAGAAGAAATTGATTTAGTTCGAGAAGACATGGTTGATGTCAATCGTCATTATTCTCGACGTAGACTTAAGTGGAAAGGGTTAGATATGATTTGGAGCTCTATTTACTAAACACAAATAAAAAAAATACAATCACATTTTTTTGCAAGAACGCCAATTAAAACATATTTTATGTTGCTTAACTGGTCCGGCTACTCCAATTCAAATCATATTCGACAAGCGGAAGAACTTCTCATTGATACCGCGTCTGGAGCTGTCACTTGCCTTGTCGGGTGACAATCAGTTAGTACAGCCTACTCGTATGACGACTTAATCAAATACTAACGTTACTTTGTGTGACAACGCACAAAAACTTTTTGAATTTGACAGTTTTTTTGTCGTAATATAGTAGCAAATATCGGGTATCCACAAGTTACTAAGTTCCAAAGGGCGAAATGAGTTCCTTTTTTTTTCTACGTTGCTTTTGAAAAAAACCTGGTATGGTAAGGGACATTAAACATCCCAAAATATTGTCAATATTGTAAATATTGTGACTGGCTTGTGTAATTATTTTGGATTCAATATAAAGTGTTACAAATAGTACTTAGCCACTTATGTACCATTAGCATAGAAGAATGTAAATGATGGATTTGTGCACAACTTTTCGCTTGTAGTATAATACCAGTCGTCATATTTTAATGAAGCTATTCAATGATATTATATTTTATATCATCCATTAATGAATAGAATTTTAACTCAACATTAGTGGATTTAATTTTTTTGCTAGTCCATTAGTACTATACAAATCTAATGTTCTACTCTTAATTATAGCCTTTGAATTTTATTTCGAAACAGAAAAAAAATCCTTTATAGAAAACATATTTAACGACGAAAGATTTGTAGGCATTATGTTCACGATGTTGATAGTATGTATAATGTATTTAAAAGAATAACAGCACTAATTAAAATTGAAAACAGGTAAGGAGTAATTAAGAGAACAATACGTTAGATACTTTACTTAATTTGGTAATAAACTGCTTTACATGTAAGCGTGCTATTTACAAACAATTGAAAACATAAGTTTTGCTTATAAAATAATTATTTTTCGATTACTCAAGAAATCAATGCAGTACATTTTCAACCATATTTAAATATATATACCTAAATAAAATTGGAGATTCTACGTCTGTTTAATAAAGAAGCCTAATAAATAAATAGATACTGAAATAAATACAAGTATAGCGATTTGTTAATAACACAGCAACGAAGTACACGCGTTATGGATACATCGGGGAAGCGTGACGGCACAAGCGTCATGCCGTTAGCTGTCACGATAGAGTCGGTATTAGTTCCAAGGCATTTACATGAAAAATAATTTGCTCACATATAATTCACAAACTACGGTTATATATAGATACATAGTTTATATAATTTGTAATACGAGAACAGTCCAAAGCCGATGCGGTTCTCACGTCGCTCCACGTCTGAGCCCAGCACAGCCATATCATTTATCACTTTAATTACCGAATCTTGAGCATTTGTGGCTAAACTTGGCTCGAGTGATAGTTTACATTTGGAATAAGTGTCTTATACAGCGGTGATATTTGTATATTAGCAGTTGTCGTGAATGTTTCCATGTTGATACGAAAAATTCCAATTGCAATTTTAATTTCAGAATATTAGTATTATGGTTTTCATATATGTTGTCCAGTTCATTGGCTATTGTAGACTATTTATCATGTTCCGACATTTCGAGCTGCCTATGGGTAGACCTTCGGGACCTGAATTTTTTTCTGAAAGAAACACGACATTCCATTATACTTTTGTGTTTTCAGATCTCAATTGATTATGGCATTGTCATCGAGATAAATGCAAAACAAAGGTCGGAGCTGTATTTGTAGTGTTCATCGTTCATTACCTAATAACGCTGTCAAATTTTTATTATGACGGTCAATCAGACAATCTCATTAAAAATCAATCAAATGAATCAGAACGTTAAGTCTAGTCAGTTCTCAAATGCCATATGTTTAAATGTAACAAGTGTTTAATTGAATTGTAGCGTTTTCATTTGTCCATGACCTGTGTGTAATCTTCGCATTTTGCATATCATTTATCTTAATAGAACAGATTTTTATTACGATTTATTGCTCGCTGTGTCTGTACATACTTACATGTTATTTAATAACAGTAATAAATGTTTGTATTTGTGCATAAAAATAAATATTATAGCGTCTTACGGATTTTCCTTAACGTTATTTACCGTAACCATCATCTTAAAAATAATTATTATTCATGCAACGATTACAAAAATATATTTTTTTGTTTTTTATTTTATTTCTAAAACAGAAAAGTTTACTTTCTGCCTACGCCACTATATTTATAATAATGTTCTCTTTGATGTGTCCAGTCGATGGTTCAGAAGTGATTTGTTATTTGGAATTGTTTGCAATAAAGTTTAGATTAAATATAAGGCCGCCATCTTGTGTTCTCTATATTGAACTACTCTAAACATGTGCCGATTGAAGTGAAATTGACGCTGTACAAACCGACCTAATTGTGAAACCCCAGTAAGCAAATGTATTTTAATTGACGTCACATCACAACCGAATCAAATCGGTGACACATTTTAATGTTTCATAATCACGAAACATTTAAGGTTTACGAGTTTTATAAGGTTTTAAATTGTAATATAATTTTACGCCCAACAGCGCTCAGGTGTCGAGTGTGAGACGGTTTATGTAAAATTCTCGTTACTACCACCACGCTTCATAGGAACCTTCATTTGTTTTCTCATTTGCGTCCTTAACTAAGTCAGTAAATTTTTCGATGAGTGACCTGTCGAAAAAACACCTAAGCTAATAAATTCCCTAGCCATATTCGTAGTACATAATTTTTTATTGTATAAACAATACTGTAAGAAATGTTTAGTATTACATTGTGCTCGCCCCTTTTATTTATCTGCAAGAGTTAAGGAACTTTCATTCGGAGTGCTACCATATTGCCTCTCCTTTTTAACTTCAGCACCTTTATGTGAATAAGTCGAATGTAAATATGTAGATTACGTGTTTCAGTACCATGTAACATGATTTACCGTCATAGATTTTATTTGTACAATTTGTATCGTACTGTCTTACTATTGGGATTGTCCATACATTTCATTAACCCATGATATTACGTTATTTCTCATTTTGTCACGTTTTTTAAATTCCAATTCATTACTTCAGCTTTAATTTTTTGGTCTAGTTAAGGATTTTCATGTCGATTGCACCCTTTCAGGTAGTCTTCAAGCATTTTATCTCCCATGTTCATTATTGATAAAATGTTTATGATTTTAGAGATACTCGCGCGAGACCAAAAGCTCGGACCAGTTCAGAAAGGCGTCTATTTTAAAATACGGCACTGTCCCGTTGGTTCCATGTAAGATCTAACTCAGTATCACATGAAAGTTAAGGGCACATTCTATTGTCTCTGGCTCGCTTGAGGCGGTCGTGCACATTGTTCATTGTCTATTCGCAGAAAATCTCTGATGTGTTTTAATATACCCTGTGTTTTATATGGTCATAAATGATAAAAGGTAAAACCTCGTCTAGAGATAAAACTTGACAATATACCTAACGTCGCTGTTCGTGCAATGTGATAATAAATATTAAGCATAATAATATATACCATCATAGAGGTCACATTATTTTTAAAAAAAATTCAAAGTTTTTCCGATTGGTGGCGCCACTAGTAGTACACGACGGCTTAATTCATTTGAATACGAAGACCAAAATATTAAGTAAATGCTTTGGGAGAATCTACTATCCGACATAAGATCATGTCGGATAATCATCGAAAAAGTGGAATATTTAAATAATTCTATAAATAATCGTAAATGTTATAGGTATAGAAAACAAAGTTATCCCGACATGTCAACTAAAGGTCTAAAATAAAGCGAGAATGTTCGGTGCCATTTAAGGATTATGTGCAGAGTTTATGCTTACAAAACAATTTCCATACACTTTCAGGGTAATTTACATTGAAAGGAGCAATAGAGTTATCTGCGTAAATTGCGAAATAGACTCTACTATGCATTTCTATTTTCTTTGCGAATGAGATTTATAGCGGAACCTAACAGTTCTATCTGAAATCTTAGGGCTTTGTCACACCGTTCACGAGGACGTAAGAACCTTATACGTGAAGAAAATATATAAACCCACCTTGGTAAGACGTTAATATAGTGGTATTTTCGTGAGCTTTGTTCAGAGCGGTTTCTGTGATGCCAATTCGGCAACCTTTTAGTTGTTGACAATTTATTTGTCTCAAATACTTAATGTCACTTCAGTAGACTCCGTTCCAACAAATCTCTATATATTTGTGTGAAACTTCTACTCTGTTTAGTAACAGAACTATCAAATATCAATCGTGAGTTCAAAACCCATGAACCACATTTGCATATTAATTTGTGAATACGAAAATACAATTATGTTCGTTTTAAGTACAATTCCTGTTCAAATCAACCTTATAAGTATAATGCGTTTTTCTTATCTATAAATAAGATGTCATATACTCCTATATAACCTATCTTGGTTAGATGATTACTTTTGTTTTATTGACTATATATCAAAATATTCGTGAGACTCGTACCTTAAGGTCCTATCTGAAATCTTATCGGTGTCTTTGATTTCGCCGCATCATAAACTACCCTAATAAAGCCAATCACAATTGTTCGACAACGTAAATTAACCATGAGCGGTTACTGGCACTCGTCGTTCTTTTACAAAAGATGGTGGACCGATAATGTAGAGCTACTGTACTCAGATGAGTAATCTTTTTCACTTGAACACATACATATTTATATATTTTGAAAGTTCTGGTATCACGCGTTAGGTTCGCCTAAATGTACTGTAATTTCGCGTGGCGATATATCTTCACTTCTACTTAACATTATATTAATTTATAGCTATTATGGAAGAAATACCAATAACGTTCATTTTTCATTTCGCTACAATCATGAATATACATACGAAACATTTAATGAACAAAATGAGTTAATTTGTTGATTTGTGCCAATCATTTGTCTGAGACTAGCGTAGTTGCAAGCGATCTAATGTTGCATTTACTGATGTCACTGCAGTTGCATAAATTAAATATACGTAATTATTTTGTTTACACTTCACTCATATTATATTTAACGAGTACAATCAAAATGCAACATTTTATTCACTCCGGCGCTTTGCATTCAGAAGTCTGTGGGCGGTCAGTTTTCTTAAGCAATTTATGTGTTCGGCGCCTTTAGAGCAACTATCATGAGGCGACGTGCTAACCAAATCAGTGATAATGTAAGTAATGGCCATTGATAATTTACTGCAATCTATATTCGAGAAACGCTATTTGCGACGATGATCTTACCACAGATTCATTTAATTGGCCAACGAATGAATTGGCACTCAGATGGTTTGATTGTCAATATGTTTATGTCCGATTATATTTAATTAGTTCCCGCTGCTGGTGGTACATTTAATTACTTACGGCTGTTTATATTACGCAAATAAGGTACAGGTGTAACTTAAAGAGACGTTGACTATAACGTGAAAAGCTTGTTTATTATCGTGTTTTTTCCCTAAACTATGGCATCTTTACTGCTAAAAGTTTCCTCATCACCGCAGTTCCATCGCGACCACTTTCCACGCTATTGGGTTAAAATAAGGGCACTATTATTTTTAGTAAAAACAATTCAATACATCAATGTCAGATTGAACACAGAAGCAAAAAATATAAATACGTATTGTAATTATAACTAAGTAGATCTCTCTCTGTCCCTAGAAATCGGAAGTAACAATTAACTTCTTCATTATTTTCATATACATTAGGTACCTATTTTAACAGCGACTGCAATTATGATTGTTACATAATTGAGACAAATTTTCAATACCCCGTACCGCAGCCAACAAGGAAAAGGTCCTCAATTTGGTGTGTTCAAAATATGATATTCCAGACCTATAAATTAGTTTGTCCTGTCTATAAATTTAACTCAATTATTTTCAAACAAAACTATCGAGGCTAATCCCGACGTGGAGCGATTGATTCAATTAATATTATCCCTTGATTATTTCGTCGTGATCCTTCTCTCCCTAAGCTTGATATCATAATCCATCACGGCTTATTAAGATTTATTAAGCTCGTTTTTTGGGTCAGACACGAGAAACAAGTCATGTATAAAAAAGTAGCTTAGGTAAAATAATTAGGAACAGTTGTAATTTTTTATGAAAAATATGCTTCATTCGTTTTCTTTATTTTAAACTTTTTCGACATTATGTGCGTACATGTGTTGATTTAAACATAACGTTTCCATCTGAAACTTCTAGTAATTTAGATATATTCTGTTTTCACTATGTATATTTTAGTAATAGTGAAAATTTTGAGCATCGCGTCATAAAATCTGTAACAACTGGAATAAAATATGACAAACCAATGACATTGATGATGAAACACATCTTACCTGAAATCAATTAGATCCTACGTTAAGCAGAACCCTGTCTGCTCCTGCCCATAATTATTAAAAATCTACCGCTCCAGCCGGCTAATAATAGGACCCACGAGATTGGTTCCTTGGCTATTAGATTAACATTCTGATGCAAAAAGAAGTAATAATAGAGACTGGACAAGAATTATAGACATCCTGGACTTTCATAGACTACCTGCCTACTCGGTTGCTCCTATTTTTGTTAAAAAAAAGAATTTAATGAAGTTTTTTCGGTGATATGTTACGGAGACTTATAATATTTGAAGAATACGTATAAGTATTTGTTTATTGCAGAACGGAATTGCTCGGCGTAAAATAACTATTTTTTATTAGAGAAAACAAAATTGAATAATTATCACATTCTCACATTAATATCATTCGCAGAAATAAGTTTAGATCTCACAATCCAGAATCACTTCCTTTGTTTATCTAAATGTTATTATTTCAAAATATACACGAGAAATGGAAGTCCAACTGTCTTGGTTACTTTTCTCGGTTCAATAGAAAAGGCAAGAACAGTAAGTGAACATTGGTCTAGATCTGAATCCGCGGTAAAAGGTCAATTGCGGTTACGGAACTGAATAATGCGACACACTTATGTATTTATACGGGTTGAGAATTTAACGTGTGCATTTACTTTGCAATAGTATTAACTTCGGTTTTAAATTGGCAAAGCATTATTTTAATTTATATGAAAAAATATCGAACGAGCAAACAGCATTCACGAATGACCATTGCCGCCCATGGACATTTTTAATAACCTCGAAGAGGACTGTAGGAATGTGACTGTTAGTAAAATTAGTCCAGTTTGTCTGCACTTACATTTTTCTTCCAAACACTACAGTCTTGAATTTTACTGACAAAACGGAATAAATAGGGCATGGCAGTTACCATAGACTGTGGTTTCGTAGCCGATCTGCGTGTGACAGTAAATTACGCGCGTACCTTTAGACTACTGGAAGCCATTCGTTATCACAAGATGGACCGGACCAGACCGGGCTTCGGAATTCCGTATGATATGTTTTACTTATAGTACACTTTAGCACCATGGCCCTAGTTATATACTACTCCGACTAGTTTTCATTCATCTTGATTAAAATTTATATGCTTATTTACTTATCATCCTTTAAATGTCATCTAATATTTGATCCGTCTAATATTTGAACTTATAGGTACTGGCTAAATTTAGTTGTCCAATTTATTTACACAAAACGCCATTCAAGCCCTGTGAACCGTACAATAGAGTGCTAATATTTTATCTACTTATTATTAAACATGACAAATTGGCCATTGGTTAGTTCCATTTCGGCCCGTCATCCTCCCAACACAAAGCCACATCTGCTGCGACGGAAGCTGTAACAATGCCCGATAGGCGCATAGAAAAATAAACAGAATAGCTATTTTCCGAGAAACGGTACAAATCTGTTCCATATATCTTTATTAATTGCAATTTTCTATAGTGATGACATGCAATTTAGAATGACTGTTGTCGGGAGTATAACATTATTACAGCAACGACATGATAAATTATTATACATTAATACCAAGATATGTAGGTACTTCTAAATGAGATCAAAAAGTCAAAATATCTCGAAACTTCTAAAGTAATTTTAATTTCCAAAATCTTTTCATGGTTCTTTTGCGTATGTATACATCATGATATGTAATGTTTTTTACATCTGCAAGGTTCCTGCACAACGGTTTTTATTGATTTCATACATTATATTTGTACATATATATGTGCATATACTCGGATTAGGTACATGTTTCACAAATAATTTACCAGAGAGTAGCGAACACAGCGCGAAAATAATCAATTAATATGCTAGACATGTTAAAATATAATTACATAACTCAAATGATAAGACGTAATTATCTTACTGTATTAATATATAACACACCGGTCGAAGGTGTGAAGGTGTCTCAAGATATTATTGGCGTACCGAACTCCTTGGTTCAGAGTAACTAGATGGAATGGAATGATTTGTACAAACTGTCAATGAAGACTTAAATATAAAATTCTGTCATTCTAAAAATGCTTTTTTTTTTGCCTATCGTTTGTCGTATATGATACGACACGCCGGCAAGACAGATCGATGACAAGTTCAAAGTGATGAACTTATAGGATAAAAGAATAGTCATCAGTGATAGCGGCCTGACAGATTCGTGATTTACATTGCGAGAGAGCGTATACCGAAATGTTTTAATCGATATATCCGCTGAAGATCACAAAAGCGAACTGTGTCTTGTTGTGGATGTCGATCGCCGTGCCGATAGCAATTCGATTTCACGAATTGACGTTCCCCGCACCACGCGACAAACCAATATTCGTGAGCACCTTGGCCCTTGACCGCTATGCTATCTTAGCGAAGTGTTCTCGTGTCTTGTGCGATTGTATGGCAAATTTTTAGTACCTGTACTGTTACGGAGATAACAAGAAAATATACATTCCGAACTTTAGGTGATAGTCGGTCAAGTGGGTTACCGTCGAGGGCCTAAATTAAAGTTCAGTCCTAAGAAATTGAATACAGTTTAGAATTTTTGAAATCCTAAGAGATTTTTTATCAAATGCATTCAAATTTATAATATTAGAATAGTTGATACCGTACCCCTAAATATCCATTGAGAGGATATAGAGGAATGAATTAAACATTTTTTTATCGTTTTTTTTACCGGCTTCTTTCTCCCGGTCTACTATAGCTTAAGGGGCAAACAAAGCCGAAATAATTAAGATGACTAAAACATGACCTTCATTAAGTGTATGTATGTACCTTATGATGAATAAAACAACTTGAATTTGAATTTGAACTGTAACAGTGACTTCACATCTTCGAAAATGCTTACACGCCAATCGTTGTCTCATATTTGGAGACGAAATTTCTCTGCCGTTATCGGATAAATATAAAGCTTATTCTTCCATGATCCGATACTGATCAGCCAAGATAGAGGTGTGATTAACAATTCATATATCAAGTTTTTAAACGGCCCTGGAGGCAACTAATATCGCTTGTAGATTGATATCTCGCGATAACAACCGAACACAACTGGTAAGGGTCTCCTAGTTTGCACGTAAACCTTGGTGAAAGTTAATCACTGGTCGCCCAACTAAGTGAAGACAGCAATCTGAAAATTATTAATAATAATAATAATTGGGGACAATTCCACACATCTGATTCCTTACTAGGCAATTGAATCTTATATCTAATTTCTATCTTGAGTGTTGGGTCTTGATATGTGTGCAATGCTGGTTACCAGAGTCAAAGTTTTGTATTTATAAACAAAACTTTTCACAAAAAAATTAAAAACCGACTTCAAAGGGAAAACTACTCTAAAACAAATTAATTTGCACCAAAAAGTAAACAAATAATACAAGGTCCTATCTTGTTATTATTGGAGTCGGTGTCTCTTCTCCGGAGCTTATGGCTGACACCAACTCCAATAATAACAAGATAGGACCTTGTATTATTTGTTTACTTTTTATTTAGTGCAAATTAATTTGTTTTAGAATAGATTTCCCTTTGAAGTCGGTTTTTAATTTTTTGTTAATTTTAAATATCTTACATGTGTGTAAATTGTCGTGTAATAATTTAGTAATAATAATTAATTTGCACCTTTACTTCCATTTCTTAATTTTGTACGCCGTAAAAGGTAAAATATGGCTTGAACTAATAATCCTGTAACATCTTTATATGTACCGTACCCATATTTGTGCAAATAAACGTCTTTGTCTTTGTCTAGCTGTATAATATCACTTACGTCTTTAAGATTAAATATTATTATCTATAATCTACATATTATTATGCTTTGTAGCTCTTCCTCTAAGGTCTGGAATCGAACGATCCGCATTTGGCCAGCGGAATAAAATATAACCTTAACCCAACTCATTCTGATAGGAGACCCATGTTCGACGGAGAGTTAATCATCATGATAATTCTTACTCTGTATGGTATACAAATAGTGTTGTATTTAACTACGCGTGGAAGCCTCAGACGCAATTCCCTGTGTTACGAGCACGTGTAATTATAGGCACAGGATGTGTCGTCGCCCTATGTAATTACATTGGCTTGTTTATGTAAGAAACGTATTTACTTTTGCACGAAGACATTTCTGAGTACTAAGAACGGAGTTGTTATTGTAAAAGCATTGGTCTCCGAAACCGGCGTGTATGCATGAATAGGGTGATGAATGCAGATGAAGGTTTGTAATGACAGGGATATTTGGCATTCGGTGCTTTCTGCCTACCCCGTTAGAGACCTCGCGTGATAATATTACAATAATAATGTAAAGAGCAAATTAACTTGTTTAATAGGTATCTATACAGATAAATAAAATTGGAGTGTTTGTAATATTAATATAACCGCTTATTACTAAATGCATATGTATGTATTTAGTAATAAGTTTAGTAAGAAGCACGGTACATATACCAAAGTAATTTTTTTTACAATTTTTGTCTGTCTGTCTGTTTGTTCCGGTTAATGTCTGGAACGGCTGGACCACTTTGGACGGGACTTCCACTGGCAGATAGTTGATGTAATAAGGAGTAACTTGGGCTACTTTTAGTTTAGAATAATAAAAGATAATTAAATTCAAACGCGGACGAAGTCACGGGCACAGCTAGTGTTTCAGTCAGGTCGTAGTTATTGGTTCTTTAGTTTCGTGATTCTCGGATTAGGTAACACAATAATATAAATGATCACGCCGCACACCAATATTATCTCCATAATAGATATGTAAGCGGATACTTAAGCGGGCCAAGCATTGTTATACCATCAGATAAACTTCGCATAAGGGGGTCAGACAGGCAGACAAACGTCACAAAGAGATTACAGCATCGCATCTCCGCATCTCATCTCCGGGCACCTGTAGGTACGGTAGCTTGACGTTTTGGGGTTTACGAGCAGAGAAACAACAGCAAATCGAAATTTATGATGCGATAAAATTTTTTGGTCGCAATCATTGCAGAATTTCAATTTGCATACAGACCATATGCTAATCGTCCAACTGTTTACAAATCTAGTATAGTAGTTATCCAATTACAACATAATTCAAATTCCAATAAAATTCGTAAAAACTATAAGAAATATATTTCTCGTGGAAAATCTTTAAATGTTCCAGTATGATTTCGAAAACATTAAAAATTTTATTTTTGTAAGAACACTCATTTCATAGGAAATAAATTTTTTAACAAAAAAATGTATTTTGAAAAATATTTTTTTCAATGTAGTTATCCTAAAAGAGTACTTCATCAAAACAATCAGAGCACATGTACTGGCTGTAAGACAGCATCTCAATCTTGTCGCTGGAACACTTATCATAAATCTCAATCAAGATAAACGACATTTAGGATTTTAATGGCCCTCTCGATTTATTAATGCACCATTCAGTCGAGTCCACAGATGCTCAACTTGTGGTGTGGTGAATTGAATTTACTTATCTAGAGTCTAAAAACGTAGAACGCAATTGTTAACAATACGCCACGTATTTATCCAGAGCAAAATATTTTGAGCAAAACTGTTTTGCCGTACTAAGTCCAAACTTTTATCACAGAATATTATGATGTTAAGTACGAGTATACCAGGAAATTGTACAGCAGTAACAGAAAAATCAACGAAATTATTTAGTGTCGAAAACTTTTTAAACAAAGACTGTAATATATGTCTACTTAGCATAAATATTTATAAAAAAAATATTTGCACCGAAATGTTGCCAGGATGTTTGGCAGTCATCATTCAATATTTCGAAATGATATTATTATCGTCATTAATTAATGTACACAAAAGATTGGGAGCTGCTGTCTAAGCGAATGACGGCTGTGTTTGAATGCCTTTGTTATCTTCGCCTTACGATTTTTAATTGGGTCACGTTGCCTGAAACAGATGATCGTTAGTTGGATGACGCGAGCCAATTGCGTTTATTGGAGTAACGGGTTGCAGCATTCCGTCATATGTAATTATCTGTTAATACATTGTATGACATAGAAACAGCTATAAGGCGTTTACACATTAAATATTTAGTCGTCAATATAAATGCACGTGTCTTTCTTACTTTGACTGCCTCGTTGGTCGGGCGGTTGCTAGCGCGACTGCCGATCGGGAGGTTCTGGGTTCAAATCCCGGGT
>DWDX01001484.1:0-18530 GCA_018245675.1 Agara michaeli | reverse complement strand
TAAAGATCTAAGCATACATAGGGACAGACAGCGGAAAGCGACTTTGTTTTATACTATGTAGTGATAGTGATAGTGATGTAGTGAAAAGAACAAGAATTAATTTGAATTGTTACAAAAATAAAAGGAGTTCGGTTTGCCCTCGAGACCTGTATTTTTATTTTGGCCAAAATTTGTGACCGCTATCTTTAGGATGCGACGTTTATGTGTTATGTATATTTAGTATACTGGCCCCGTTTTAAAATACGGTTGCTGGCTTAAAGATTCTTTAAGACACTTAATTTCGTGCGTGATTCCAGGTGGACGCAATCTGATTCTCCTTTTTATTGTTTCAATAATTATATATTTTTTATTTCCCATCCTAACCTTGAAGCATAGTAATCGAATGAACACTGTGATTGATATACAATGGACATTGTTGGATCTTGTCACCAGAGGGTGCCTTCCTACTGGTTAATTAGCAATTAAATTAACAACTAACCTATTAACCTAACCTTTGTACCAAATACAAAATATGTGGGTAGTCATAACCAACCTAACAACATTAGACATGCGGAAATAATTTCGCATTGACAATATTAATATTTTAGCCCCTTTTATTAATGGCCATGGCACGTCGGCGTGTGCAGTTATCTTCATTTTCTGTTATTCGGGTTAACGCGCACTGCACTCAGTGATGCTACTTGCACTGACCTTCGCACCGTTTGTAATCTGTGTCATTTAGGACAGATAATTATTGATTGTTTTCATTCCCACAGCAATCAAATTAAATATTTACTCACCGCATTTTTTGATAAAGTGTGCGAATCGTTCAACAAAGACGAACACTTCTATTTATAGGTACCAGCGATAGCTTTGTGGTCGAAACTTGAACGTAATTCAATGTAGTTATAATTTTGAACAATATATTTGAATTTTGATATCGTAAAACTGAGATTAAACTTGACTATGACGTTTAATAAAGCAATAATGTGTTTTTTGGCATTTCCTTGGACTTTCTGTTTAAACCTTGACAATATGAAGTTTAACAATAAATGTTATACAACAATGTGTTCAAAGTACAATAGATCTTCAAGAAATTAGATAAGTACTTAGAAAATGTATGTCACGTACCAACTGACTGGTTACAATAACACATACGCTGTGTAATTTGTGACCAGATGGTTGTTGCGAAGTTGTCCCAAGAAATTTATTTGTTTCTTTTAATAATCGAAAATGCAGACTTGACATATCACTGTCGTGCGTCCCAGCATCACAGCTACATACGCTCATTGTATCGGACTGGAATATCGAAATGTATGTCATGTCATATCGCGGTGACAATGTTTGAGCTGGGGAATGTTTGACAGTGAATCCCCATGATTACAGTGTTATCTCATAGCTACTTTCCGGTTCATTATTTAAATATGTATGTGTATCAACCGTGTAAAAAATAATTTCACTACAATTATGAATCATTTACGCAACCCCGACGCAAGGGGAAAACCACAGAAAATGATTCAGCTGACTGTACTGCTGGTCCAGCGGCTAAACCGATTGCCCAGGAGGTTGTGGTTTCATTCACCACCACCAGGACAAATATTTGTGTAATGATCACGGGTATTTTTTTGTCTGGGTTTTAAACTATCTATATACGAGTATGTGTTTGTCGAAGTGTAGGTTCGATTTCCACCAAAAACAAACATTTGTGTGACGAGCGCATTTGTTTGTTCTGTGTCTGCGTGTTATAAAAATATATATCTATATAAAATAACATGTACATTTTCATGTTTATCAACTGCATGGTTAGCAAAGGTGTTTCCCTCGCGTCACCAAAAACTAGGTATAGCGATGTTTAGTGTTGTAATAATTATTACATAGGATATTTGTATTTTTCAGCACAAAAATAATCAGGGCCTCGAAAGCGACACAGAGACCACCCACTCCGCGCAGCCTCTCCTAGAGCCCGACAAGGACCCGCCCAAGCCTCCTTTAGCAGGTAAACATGAAACATAGACTATCACACATATTATATACTTTTATGTCGTTTTACAACAAACAAAAATGGTAATTCGTACTGGATTGTTTGTTCTATTGTATTTTTATTACAATCTTCTTATTTTTCCGCGACTGTGCTAGGGTCCTTTTTCAAAGTGAGTATATTTTAAAAACTACATTACTTTAAAATACTTATATTGACAATATTTGTGTTTATATTTAAATATCTTGTTATCAGGTCCAGAAATCGACGACCTGGATGACGTCGACCACACACTGACCAAACCTTACCCAGGGATCGACGATGGACTGCTGGAACCCATTGACAAGCATCACGGCCATGATGGAGGTATCGCACTCAATTTAATAGGCAGTTTGTCATTCCTAGCCAAGACACACAAAATATTTAAGTTCGATACAAATAGCAATCCTACAACCGTTGCGCAAACGTATAAAGTTAATATCAGGAATATTAGGGTTGTAAGATAATATCCAACTGACCCCATCAGTCCTGTCTAGAGACAACACCGTGTTGTGTTTACACAAAGCTACCTATGTTTATCAACTAATTATACTGGAATGTCTCGCCCTGTATATTTTAGAAATTATCAAAACTATCAGTGCGATAAAATGTTGACAATTAGCAACTCCGTAAAACAAGGCAACCTTATTTCCAAAACTCAATGACAATTTTGTTCTAAAGCTACTTAAAAGAGGATAATCGTC
The DNA here is from genome assembly GCA_018245675.1 of Agara michaeli. NCBI lineage: Eukaryota > Metazoa > Arthropoda > Insecta > Lepidoptera > Hesperiidae > Agara > Agara michaeli. The sequence goes on along the minus strand of DWDX01001484.1, from coordinate 15,830 downwards.
ACCGCCAACTGCAGAAACTTAAAAGCCTATTGTCTTAAATTGTCGACTATCATTTCGTGGAAGCGTTACTTTGTGATAAAGTAATTAATTCGCTCCTCACTATCTGCATCTGTTCAACTGTGTTCTGTATGGCGGGGATTGTTGCACGTATGACGACATATATTAGTCTTCGTAAAATCTTTGCAAGTACCCTACCTCGGCTCTACGATTTCATACGCGTTTGTAACATTAATTTTCCATTGCTATATGCAGCGGAGGAAAGCATCGTAAGAAAACTAGAGTTCTTCGTGAAGCTCTTTATGACGGATAAAGTCTGCTAACTGGTACTTGAGCACCGTGGTAAACTATATCTTTAAATCTTCTCGGTCCTAGACGAGCTCGATGACCAACAGAGGAAGGAAAAATATTAATTGGGTTTTAATTTAGGTTAGGCACTTGGACGGGTGACCGCTAGTGGCAAATTTTCCCGAGCGTTTCCGTGCTTCAGAAGGCAGTTTAAGCAATCGGTCCCGGTTGTTATCATTGAATAATAACCGTTGAGCCTCGCCGAATAAATGTGTTCGGAACATGATGATGCCTCATCAAAGTTCATTTTGACCTTTATTCGACTCCGGTGTGACCCGGCGCGGCGGACACATGATTCACTCACACCGTACGGCTATCCCTCGTTCGAGTTCAACAATATTTAATAGAATACGTTTATCTTTAGAAAACGACCTATTGTTTGTTATTTTGTTTTCTATTATTCTGTTTTTCATTTCCTATGAAGGAAAACATGGCAAATTGTAAATATTATGGACAACCGTGTGAATCACATCTATGGGTTTTTACTCTATGCTGGCGAGGAATTGAATCGTTGAATGTATTCTTAAACGGTATTAGATTTCTAATCATCATTTTAATTTATGCATATTTGGTACTTAGGTAATTTGGTAAGTCAACGAATTACGAATTCAAAGCGATGAGATTAAATATTCACGTTTTTACAAACTCAACGTACCTACGTCTAACAGGTAGGTACCCACTTACTTTGGTAGACAAATAATTGGATTTAAGTATGTTCAAATTAAATTTAACTGCAAATAAGAACTTAATATTTATTCAAACAACATATGTGTACCTGCGTGTCGCGTGGTAATAATTGAAAAGAATTATTTTACAAGGAAAATTTCAAATTGCACATAATTCGTCATTCTAAATACCTGAAACTAACACTTAACGACACACTTCAAAGATACACAATTACTGTGATTATTTACGACTACCAGTAACACGCGGTTTGACCTGCGTGGAATAGTACGTAGCGAGTTACAGGTCAGCGGCGACTTTATAGGCTTTATAGGGCATTAGGTGGAGGCGAGGAGGGCACCGCTCAGGGCCTGGATCGTGAAAAGGCCTCGCAGTAAAACCGGGGCAGAAGATAATCGATAAAAGCTCTATTTTATCAATTACAATTAAATATGTTTGTTATGAAAAGGAATACTAATGAGTTTAAAATTAAAGTCACCGTGTTTACTATTATTAGCGATGAAGGCTGTTAATTATCAACTAAGCGATATTTGTGATACTTGGTAGGATTCAGCACTCGACAAATTGTTACCATCTCGCATCCATCATTAGAAATATTTAATTAAATTCACATACTTCACGCAATCTCTAGTGCCTCTTCTATTCTCTAAGTGTCTCGCAAAGACATACGTTGCAGGGCCTCGAACGGGTTAAAGCAGAAATTATTACAGGTAGACCTCCCCCTGCCCACCAGAGACAAGTTGAGTATTTAAGAAAAGTAGAAAACAAAATATAATGGCAACTTAATCAATGGCGCCGCGAAACAGTTTCAAAACCCCTAGCCTATGTTAATTACAAATAATCGTATCTGTCTGTTAGTAAAATAATTTTACAAATGGTCCCTTAGTTTCTGAGATTACCCCTTACGAGCACACAAATGTTGCCTTTTCATCATATTAGGTATAATTATTCCCTTACATAGTAGCCTACGTAGGTGAATTCGTTCGCTTCGTGCCGATAAGGGTGTTGCGGGTTGCAGTCGGATGTGGCACAAAAACCAATGTTATTTTTAACCTCAACTTTAACGTATAGATTATTTTATAATACAGCAGTGAAGAACAAACATTTGTTGAGACAGCTCGAATATTGAAATGATATCACAAATTATAGTCATTGTAGCTTTCTGGAAGTATACATGAGGCAAGTTTCCTCGGTAATAAAAAATATCAAATGATCTAACGTCCATGTTTTACGATATCTTCATTACAAGCAGACAGAACGAACAAGTACACGGAACGATCGCACAACTGTTTGAATGAGAATCGAGCCCGGTCACAGATAAATAATTGTACGATTGACTGATTATTTGCAGAGAACAGCGACAAAGGCAGTAAGGAGGGTGCAGACCATGCCGCAGACCTCCCGACACACGACGAGGGGGTCGGCACTGACGACGGTAAATGGTGGCCGTCCACCGACGAAGCCGACCATCCATACCCCGACTTCGGTGATTGGCTTGTGCATGAAATAATTCAACTCATCTTACATTTTTGATATGCCCACATTGCGAGAACCTACTCGTAGACCGAAAATCGATATGTTGACTGTAATGTTATGTTGATGTTTCATAGGTGAGACTGTATCTAGCCAGGGGAAACTAGATTTATCTATCTGAAGATTAATTTTCAGCGAATCACTTCACTAAACCGACATATTCAATAACCAAAAATAAAACAGTAGTAAATTCCACCTCGGAAGTCCGGCCTGGAGTCTCGTCAGTCCCACTCTCCTCTGAAAATGAAATGGCTCGTTTCATTTTTGAATTTTAAAATGCGTTAAATAACTAAAATAACATGTTATTTGGAATAAAACTAGGTTCAGTCACTCGAACAGCAACCAATCAATCACTGTTCCAAGCAGTTTTGTGCTCGTAATAGGAGCGCTGAACTAAACAGAGCCTTTATTTTCCCTGTCAATGTCCGCGTCGCACACCGCACGTCACGCGCCGTGCGCGTCATCACACGAACTCGTGTTGCCAGGAGATGACGTCAGAGCACAGTAATGTCACCGGAGCCGACTGTGAAAGTGAGCGACTGGTCGGCCGCCACCGGCTAGGCATCGAAACTTTATTGCATTTACCTTCCATACCGTTTATTATTGAATAGTCACTGACCATGAGGTGTGCTCGTAGTAAAATGTGGCTTACATTTTTATTGAATTTTTAAAGAAAAGAAATACGGGTTAGAGATCCCGACGGCTACATCGAAGCTCATAGGCCCGTGGGTTCGTCTGCGACCCACCGCAACCATCTGTGTGAGGAGCACGTTTTGTTTGTTGTGCCTGGGTGTGACAAAAATGTTGATTTACGTATCATACAGCATGTATGTGTTTGCCAGCTGATCGTTTACTGTAACGCAGGCATTTAATTTGCCATCTTTGGCATCAGACAGCCGGGTGCCACATCTATTATTATTTTTGGCGTGTTACCTATTTATATATAATACTTTATCTATTTCTATCATATGCAAGATTGGCGTTAGTCCACAAATTCCACAATTCCCAAAGCTAGAAATAGGAAATAGAGGCACGTTACACTTGGAACCTAATGCTAAAGTTAAAGTTTATTTAAAGCTAAACATTTTAAGTTCAATAATAAAATTCTGACTAATTTTGCAGGAGTAAAAGATGCTAAGCTATTTTGTGTTTCCATCCTCAACTGCATATCGAATATCGCAAGACATTCATGCACCGTGTGACCGTTTAATATATGATAATGACGAGGAAAACCGTTCAGGTCGCAAACAACTTTACGCACGCATAATAACACATCAATCTGTCTGCCTGGCCGTCAAGGACGATGTGGAATAAAGCATTTAGTAATAAAGTCATCGATAGACATTGTTATTATTATTGTATCACGCCAGGTCCCCAACGAGGTAGGCAGAAAGCGCCGACTGCCAAATATGTCCTTACAAACCTGACGCGCTTCGTCTACATTCATCACTCTCTTCATGCATAGACGCCGGTTTCGGAGATTCTTGACTCCCCATTAGCCAGTGTCTGACATATTTGATCATGGAGATAGTCGTCTCGATAGCCCTCTGCAGCTACATAATATTTTACTTTAAATACTGTTTCATTAAATGTAGTCTTAGCTCCGGTAGGTAACGTCGTCGATGAAACCCAGAGTTTTTATTCCGACCGAATTTTAAAATTCTGTTCGATTTCGGCACGTACAAACAATGACAACACCCATCTTTCAGTAGCCGCTAATGACTAGTTACTTAAAAGGTATTTACAGTAAATAATTATATTGTTTTATGTGTGTGCGCGTGTGTGTATTTATGCATGCATATGAGTGTACATGAGTGTGTGTCACTTGCGTGTAGATACACAGTAACCTTCCTGAACCAATTGTCTGCGGCCAAAAACAAAAACAGTAATAAGGGGGTCAAAGGGAACTGGATAGAACCGGATCGCATCGCTTATATAATGATCACCCAGCGCGGGCGGAGCGTCTCAATAAAAGTCTAGGATCAACACGTATGAAGGATTAATTGCACACCACTCTGGACAACATTTTTATTGCATGTATCATCAGCTACCGTCACGTGCGAGAATTGATACTGTTACATTGGGGTATTAGAGGTTCAAAATATATTGTGATTTTACGTCGGATTTCAGTAAATTTCACAATTGTCCACAATCGCTTAAAGTCTAAATTAACTATTATTGTCATAGGTCTGTCCGAGCTCCGTCGATAGGTTTGCCGAATTAAACATATAAGATCTCATTAAGCAAGCACAAGTTCAGAACTGGGCGTTCGCCATAAGCAAAATGAAAATGAATTTGAACTTTCTGGAATGTCTGCCTCTTGCGAACTTACGACTTACGACGACTGGATCTAGATCTTTCTACAAATACTCTTACGGTACTGTTCTAAATTCAAGCTCAAATTGTTTCGAACTGTCGCGGTCGGAGTTGTGACCGTAAAATTTAAATTCGATAAATGTCTTAATCTTAATTTTTTTCATTGTTTACATTTTTTTTTATATATACAGTTTAATTCAGCACTCAACACAATTAAAACGCGCCCGAACTAGTTCGTAACAACATATCTTTGAATCTGAATCTAGTGCATTGTGTCTTGTGACTTACAGTATTGATTCATTCTTTGGGTGATTCACTGCATAGCCTTATTATGGGAAACATATATGTGAGAAAGATTTGCATGCCCATACGATATGTATCGTCCCGTATCAGAAGATCAGGCAATGCCATGGGAATAAGATACGTTTTATTGTTTCAAGCCGCACTTTCACTAAATATAGTTTACCATTTCCACAGTCCAAAGGTGACCCTCTCATCCATTCGGTTGGGGTCCACCGTCATATCAGTGACGCATCGAATAAACGTCGAGATGTCCTTTTACAAAGTGTTTTGGTTTCCAGGTAGCGTCAATGGGTTGGAGCCGAGGTTCGGCATTGACGATCGGCCGCTGTCTCCTAATCCCGTAAGTGATAATCTAGATCTGGGATTCAAATGACATTTACACTGGCGGATGACACCCCTGGCATCCCTTTCACTGTCATATTTTTTGACACCGAAAAACAATTTTTTGAAGTCCGAATTTGCCGATTGCAGTCGTCTCCCGACTTCAACACGTACCAGCAGAAGAAGAACCTGGCGCAGGGCATGATGGACCTGGCGCTGCTGTCCGCGAACGCCAACCAGCTGCGCTACGTGCTGGAGACGTCCACCGCGCACGCCTACTACTACCCCAGCATCACGTTTATATCGCTCAGCATCATCTTGCAAGTGAGTGAGACGCCAGATATACGACCACGCCCGGTCGGAGGAGCGAGTGGGTAATGCACGTAAAGGAATCGGTTCCGGTGTATTTGACCGGCGCCGCGGTCGGGTGGTCAGAGAATTCGGCTGCAAAACCGGAGGTCGTCGGTTCGATTCCATCCAGAACTCACCTTTGTGTTTGTTCTATCTGGTTGTAATAAAAATATCTATGTAAGTCCATTACCATACCATAACACTGGTATTCAATTGCCTAATTTGGAATGGGATAGCCGCGCGTGGAATTGTCCCCGGTTACTATTATCAATCATAATTGTCACGTCGTTTCAGATAGCGGTAGGCGTAGGCCTGATCTTGAACAGCAAATACGACGTGAAAGACAAGGACGAAATATGCAAGGCCGACAAGATCAACAATATGACCGTTTTGGGCGTATTCCTCATCACCATCGTGAACGTGTTCATCAGCTCGTTCAGCGTGGCGTCGCCCGCGGCCGCGTCGGGCCCGGCCGTCGTGACGGTGCAGCAAGCCGGCTAGACCGAGCAATACGCGGACTCCGTAGCGAATCACTCGCATAGTGACTCGGCGACGTAAATAACTCGAGCGTCCCCTTTTAAAGCGGTATCGTTATTCAGTAGATCGGTGGCCTCTCGGCAGGATTCACTTCGACTGATACTCGACGTACAATACTTTGCCTACGTTTAGATACCGCGCATAGGTGTGCACTTTCACGACATTGTAAATGGAATTATGAAAACGTTTCAATCGTAGAGAATCTTTTAGTCCGTTTGAAAGTTTCTTCTCTCGTTTTAAAATATCGACATGTAATATATTATGCATCTGTAGATTCTACAGATGCGTCCACTCGCGTCTCTAGTGTGAGCTTAGCTTCACTTTGTTCCGTTAATATATTTTAGTAAAATCAAGTGAACTTCGAGCTTTGAACATTCCACTTTGTCCCACCGGTGGGACACGGTCGTGGGACGGCTCGGAACGGTTGCCATATTGTATGCATCTTGTACATATTTTCTATGTAACTGTTGTTCTATCGTCATGTACCAGTCCGCGTACTTCGCGATGACGATGATATTTTAATCAAAATATTTTATTATGAATTATTGTTAGAAAGTATAAGATAAGCTAGGTGCGGCTCGGACCAATGCATTTTCTCAATTAGTATAAGGTTATGTACGTATCACAAAACCCTGTTTGTCTATGGGGTTACTTATTTCAAAAATGTTCATGACGCTTATGGCAAGCGCGTAGTATACTATAGTCTGTCACACCCCTGCCGACGTCTATATTCGTCAACTTGAGAATTTGTTTATAATTTTCATATACTTTCACCGAATTTGATCCGAAAATATACTCATATTCACTCCCACCATCACCAAAATATTAGATCGCTCCGAATAGAAATCACTTTTCTATTCAAAGACTGCTATTGTAATTATACTCGTTAAGTTTTTGTCATCGCTTTAAATAAAAAATGAAAAAACGAAGAATCTCATGCCGTCTTATTTGAATTTAAGATATATTAATATCGCTGTATCGAGCTCGATGCGTACTATCTGAATATTTCATCTCAAGACAATCTCTTCATATTGTACAAAGAACATTTATTTATAATGGTATATTTTTTATAAATTTGTACACGTGTAACCTGCGGTTTTATTTTAGAATCCCACCCACCCATAAATATCTCTCGTCCGTCCTTACATTTAGAGCAGTTCGAGTCCTGCAATAAATTGTAATCGATTGTCACACCAAATTTTTATTTTTAATATCACACAGGTGTAACATTGAACTTCGAAATCGTGTGCATCACTAAGGAGGAAAAAGTTTGGAAAAATATTTCTAAAAGTAAATCTACGACTCCAAGTCTATACTTTTATATAATCGGTAAGGTAATCGTCGTCCACCGTCGGCTCGATGCGGCCTCCGAGCAGTGCGCTCGTCGGGGACGCCGCAGCACGCTGGCGGCCGACGAAAGGGAGCATCTGTACAGGATCTTTTGTACCTACCTTACTCACTCGTATTAATAGGGGCGTGTAAACGTTCTTCTTTCAACGATCCCGGGAGCAGAGTGCTAGAGTAGTGCTAGTACGTACACGTAAGCGAGGGGGCAGATCGGGTCGTGCAAAATAAAACCACCGCCATTTGAATCCAAATGTATTGAATACAAAACGAATCTAATAAAATTGTCCGGTGGCAATTTCAATATATTCTATTTGAATAATATTCAAAAGGAAGCGTTCTCCGGGCGGCGGCGGCGCGCTCGCGGCGGCGCGGGCGCCGAGCGACCGACCGTTCGTGCCTTCCGAGAGCACCGTGTATGACATCGGACCGCGCGAGGCCCGAGGACGCCGAAGGAACGGAAAGCAGGAGTCGTGGGCTATTTTATTTCTGGTCGGTCGGAGCGTAGCGCTGCGTTGCGACACGTCGCTCGCGCGGTGCTCGGTGTGGACATCGTAACGACGCGACCACGTGGCGCGCGCTCGGCGTCACTCACGAGCTCCATTCTATCATAGCATCCGTGCCGCAGGGACCGCGACTAGCACGCCTCGTGTCCCGGCGGGGACCGATGGCTACGTTCCACGGCGATCGGAAATATCAGAAGTAGCGTAACGGTTTACTTGTGTACGAAAGAGTGCCTATCCACCGAACCCCGCCCGCGCGCCCCGCGCCGCGACCTCCCACCTCCCCTCTAACCTAATTAGATACAATAGAAAAAATTCACACGACAGTGAATAAGCACCGGATCGTTCCAATGATCGACAATCTTTCTTCGTCATATCTAAACATGTTGACATCACGCAAGGATTACTTAACGGTACCGTCTTGTGCTTATTCAGCCCCGTGCGCTCGGCCGATTTACAATTAAATACTAAAAATCATTAGAAACATTTCATACAAACGCCGCCCGCGCCCCCGCGGCGCCGCGGGCGGCGACGGGCGGCGGGCGGCGGGCGGGGGGCGGGACCGACGACCCGCCGTCGCGCCGTTCCCCATTCGTAAAACCATTCCGAAGTAAAAATAACGGACAAAATATGTATTCAAAATATAATAAAAAAGAAAGAAAATCTACATATAGGAACGAATATCCTCTTCAGCGAATAGAAAAACCGTAACGTTACATAAGCGTTATCATCACCACAGTCGCCCAAGTTTTTGAAGCGTTCTAATTATGTAATACGTCGAGCGGCGTACACAGCCGAGCACGGCCGCGCGGCGGGCGCGTCCTGCGGGGATCGCGTACACGTACGTACATAAATTACCATTAATAATTTTATTATAACTTTAAAAGAAACATTATATCTACGCCGAGACGAGACATCGCGTGTTTTTCTGAGCGACCCCCACGGCGCAAGTGGTAGAGCGCATATATTTATATAATATTATCGTATGTCGAAATGTATGTAGATGCTATCAGAATTTGCAAATTAAAATATGTGTTTACCATTTCATTACATTGTCGAGGTGATATTAAAAAACACTATTAAATCGTAGGATATATAATATTTTACACAACGAGAATTCAGTGATTATACAACTATACTATTGAGTTACGACTCGCTGGAGTCGCCCGTGGAGTTACATTAAACCGCTCATATATAATTCATTATATATTACTTATATAATATATTCCTTTTCATATACAAGAGGACCGAATCTACGATCTATCCGGACTAGCTACTAGGGTAGAGGACGAGGCGACGATCGTGGCAGTTCATTTTCATACAATCCATTTTAATGTTCCAATCGACAGACGATAACGGCAAACGTCGAATCGGTTCCCAAATGCAGATGCGAGTAATATAGGAGACGGCAGGTGTGAAGGTGCATGAGGATGCAGGTCGGATGACGTCAGCACTCCACGAGACATAGCAATCGTGTAATCTCCAAAAACCAAAATGCCCTCCGATTTCTAATACACAATGCGATTGTAACTGGCACATTCGTTCAATAACCGATCCTCGAGATAGTGAGGTCCACAGTAAAACGAACATTGTGCATTGTGCATTACGTATATACGTATGGGAATTTAAAGATGTAGAGTGCTCACATCGAACGGCCGAGCGCATGTGAAGTGACCCGAGCGTCGAGTTGGATACGGACGGCCGGGGACGAGTGCAGGTGCGTGCGGGCGGTGCGCTAGATGGCGTCGATGTCGACGTCCACGTCGCCGTCGTCGTCGTGCGCGGGCGGCGCGGGCGCGGCCGGCGCGCTCACCACCGCCTTGATGGGCGTGGCCTTGGCGCGGTCGTCGTACTCGATCTGCGCGCGGAACAAAACCGACACACATTTTAGCATTCACGTTTAGAACGATAACGAACAATCAAACGTAAGTGTAAACATATAATCCCCAAAACATGTACTTTAAGACAATTGCTGAATCTACTTAAAAGTGATAATGTGATAGATATGTACAGAAAACCAAAAACTGCCCGGTCCCCCTCACCTCAATGTCCTCCCCGCTGTCTCCGTCGCTGGACTCCTCTTCGTCGGCGTCCTGCAGCCAGTCGATGAAGGGCTGAGCGCGGCGCCTCATGTCCGCCACCAGCTCCTTCGAGCCGTACTTGCGCGACGGCTTTTGTGCCCACTCCAGGAACGTCTTTTCGTCCACGATGTCCAGATCATATAGCAACTAGAATTATATAATTGTTACAATTATGAATTGTTCTAAGAAATAAACATGTCGACGATGAAAAACTAAAACTTCTAAAGCTAAACTGAAATCGACCCAATGTAATATCATATTTCATACAGCAGTGTCTTTGTGTATGACTTCTACTGAATGCCATTTTGCTGTTCGCGGCTAGTCGTGATGAATGGAATATAAGTTACGACCTAACAATTTATAAAGTGTTCGGGAGGGCAGTCACCTTGAGCACGGCGGGCACCTTCTGCAGCAGCGGCGGGTGGTGCGCGCAGAGCGCCGTGAGCGCGTGCAGCGCGGCGCGAGGCGCGCGGGGCTCCCCGCGCGACAGGCGCACCAGGAGCGCGCGGTGGCGGCGCACGTCGGCCGCCAGCGACGCGCCGCGCACCAGCACCTCGAACACCACCAGCGGCGCCAGGTGCTTCACGTCCAGGCGGTCGGCCTCGTGCACGATCTCGTTGATGGCCTTGGAGCCGTCCACGTCGCCCGCGTCCGCCTTCAGCTTCACGAACGAGTAGAACAGGTCCATGCGCTGCTTCTCGTTTTTCTCGCTGTCCTCCGATAGTGTCATACTCTTTGCGCCCTCCGTTAGGTCTGGAAGGTTTTATACTAACATTTTAGTATATCAATTTTACAATGTTGAGTATATTTTTATATAACATAAGTTAATTTAATATTACACTGAGCTGATATAACTTTTTTACAATAATTCAGCATTAAATATTTATGCGTGCAATTCAGGGTATAACTGTCTTCATCTTTTTCTTTAATAGGTAACGAATGTCTACGAAAATCAGAAAATTTTCTTATTGACTAGATCATAAAACAATCCAGCGGTCCACAAGTGGTACGTATAAGAATACATCTACATATGAGTCACACTCGAAGTCCAACAATGTGTGTGGGGGCGGCATACCCTGCATGCGCGCGCGCACGGCGGCCTCGCTCACGTCCACGGTCCAGGTGCCGTCGTCGTCCTCGGGCTCGTCGCGGCGCTCACGGCGCCGCGTGCGTGCCTGCCCCGGCGCCGGCGGCGGCGTGGCGCCCACCTCGCTCTCCTGCGCAGACACACACATCTCTGGCAAATGTACCGTTTATAAAAATGCAAGGTATCATCGAGCTTTTGTTTCGAATCTGATGCTCTTGTGGATGAATAACACTGACTGATGGAAAACCTATGTAAATGTACTAAGACTATTTGCATTAAGCATTAATTTACACGTTGTGGTTACTACCAGAGGATACTAAAATCCACTGCACTAACGCAACCCCCCTTGCCACCCGGCGATCAGATATAACTTTACTCACGTTCTTAGCATCGTGGTTGTCCCCGTCGTGGTTGCCGTTGGCCGCCTGGCCGGAGCGCTTGGAGCGCTTGCCGCGATTGCCCTCCGTTAACGACGAACCCTGACGACACGTAAATAACACTTACACACAAACAGATCGACGTGTTTGTGTAAATACATAGGTAATCTCGTAAACTACGTTATAATTATTTCAGTAAAAACAAGAGCTCTACTGATGATTGTAAAGTGTACAAGTGTATTGTGTAAATGTACTTAATACTCAAGGTCGGAGGTTGTGAATTCGATTCCCAGACAGGACAAATACATGTTCGATAAGCACAAGTGTTTGTTATTGTTTGTTGTTTTAAACGTACTATATCGGCGGTCGTGTGGTCACCACAGCACAGACTCTGCCTAGTTTATAAGCATCTGACGCATTCAGAAAACCAAAGTTAATAACTCGGTCCCTCAATGGCAAAGCACGGCCGGTGTGGGCGTGTGTCGGTGTCGCACCTGCGTGCTGGGGTCGGCGGCGGGCGGGTTCTTGAGTATGAAGGTGTTGAGCTTGTGGTTGAAGTCGAGCTGTCCGTGGTAGCCGCACGCCTTGCAGCCCTGCGAGATGGTGTTGCGCTTCGTGGACACGATCAGCTCAGTCTCGGGGTTGTCGCACTCGGGGCACAGCACGAACTTGCGGATGAACCTGCGCCCACAACGACACATCACACACCCGCCTACTACACATCCCTAAATCTTTCTATACTCCGCACTCGAACCCGCGTAGATTTCGATCCCGTGAGAATATCGCGATAAAAATATCCTACATCCATTCCCAGGCGTCAACCATAGTAATACCATACCATGATTCATTAAAATCGGCAAAGCGCTTCGGCCGTCAAAACTTAACATACGCACTTTCGTATTTATAATGTACTAGCTTAGCCCGCGGCTGCGCCCGCGTGGAATTCAGTGTGTCACAAAGTTTATCCTGCGTAAATAACGACCCCGCGGGAATTCTAGGATAAAATGTAGCCTATATGTTTTGCTCCACAATTCATTAAATGATTATTTAATTTAAAGACAGAAATATCGATTATTTAGTGTTAGAATGTTTCTACTCCAAGTCACATTCCTCACGCGAACATCCGGCAGCCGTTTCCCCGCGTGCTTCCCATTCTATGCGTGATTTTTCGTTGCGGGTAATTTTGAATTTATGATATCTCCTAAAGTATTTATTATAATGATGTACTGTAAAGGACAATTACAGTCTAGATGAAATGCTAAAGGTGACTGTTATTTTGATAAGGATTAATACCAAATTGGAGAAAACACGTTAACAATAACCCGATAAATTTACATTCAAATTAAATATATTAAAATGGTTACTGTGGCTCAATCTTAAGAGATAAGACATATACCATCGTGGACTATTTTATAGGTTTTTTTTGTGGACAATATTTTTGTAGAACATTATTTTTATATATCTCGTAAGGTTTAGTCCAGGAAGTTCATTTTCGGCGACCTTTTCGTAAAACAATGAAAAACTAAAAAGAAAATAGGAGTAAAAAGTAGCCTATGTTCATTCCAAGACCCTCAAGTATCTGTATATGAAATTTCATCACAATCGGTTCAGCGGTTTGGCCGTGATGACGTCACAGACAGACAGAGTTACTTTCGCAATTATAATATTACTATGGAAGTATGGATTATTATTATACCATCACGCCAGATCCGTAAGGGGATAGGTAGAGAGCACCGAGAGCCAAATATCTCAGTTCTTACAAACCTAACGTGTTTTATAATATATAGCTTGAAGGATATATACAGTAGGATACATTGTCTATCTGTACGTCCAGTATTGCGGTACACTGACCCGTCGAGCAGGTCCTGCAGCTTGGCGGAGTCGTGGCTGCCGTTGACGATGAAGCGCTCGTTCTTGAAGTCGAACTGGGTCTGCGCGCCCAGCTCGCACCCGAAGTACTTCGTGGGATCTGAAATTGCAATCATCATTGGACTTAGTGCTATTGTGGTCTATTTAAAGGATATCGTCAGGAGAAAACAGCTCTCGTAAGCTTATTTGTTGGTACCTACTTCATGCGAAACAACTGTATTTTATGTATCCGGACCCGTTTGGTTTAGCCACTTTTTTGAAATCCGCAATCTCGAGATGCCGTCTAGAACAGCCCCGTAACCGAAGCGAATTTTTTATAAATTTTTCTGAGCAAATAACAAAAAAATCAGTTTGAATGATGTTACACCTTGACACACTAGTAGTTAAGTGTTTTCAAATACTCATTTATCCCGGGAATAATCTACGTCGCACGCTAGTCGCCACACGGCGGCAGCCCGTTTACGAGTCTCGCAGTCGTTTTACTAGCGGCGACGTGTACTATCGCGCCGCTGGGGGACGCAAACGGAATATGTTTACCGCGGCGCACGTAAGTGTCTCGGGCGCACGCAAGTGTCGTAAACGTATCAATAGATTGAGAATCCATTGCTCAGCGGAAAGGGGGGAAGGGTGTTACGGTACGAGGGGTATGGGCGTATCGGCAGACCGAATCACAGAATACAGTGAGAAAAATAGGGTTTTGGTACAAAATTGTAAGATATTTAAAAAAAAAAAATTATGGGAATATATTATACCCCCATGCATTTTTTCACACGTCTTATCAATAAACAAACTCTAAAACCTTACAGGCTGTCGGCCTTAATGGCTCGATTGTCAGTTCTTATAATAATCCAGCCTTCCGGTACTTGCGAGACATAGTCTTGCCCAACAGTGGGATACCGAAAGCGCAGATGACGTGTGATGATGTTTTTTATATCTGCCCTCCAAAGTCTTCGTTTAGTAGTGGAGCAATAAGAGAGGGGAAAAAATGTACTCACACGTGGCCGGCCGGCCGAGCGCCTTGGCCACCTCGGGCATGTTGACGATGACGGTCTTGATGCCGTTCCCCTTGCCCTCCACCTTGGCGCAGATGCGCGGCATCTTGTAGCGGTAGAACGCGTCCGCCACGTTGCGGTTCACGTTCACGGACCCCATCGTGGCCGATTGCTGCTACTGCCTGTTGTTCTGCTGCGATCGTCGCTGTCGCTGTCGTTTGTTGTTGTTGCTGCTTGCTGCTGCACTACTTAGTCTACTTCTGATCTTGTGTTCTCACGATTAAATTTACAACTAACTAATTATTCCAGGGGCGGTTTCTTTTTGACACTAGATCTGCAAATATAGAAATGAATCAAATCACAAAATGACCAAAGAATCAATAAAAATTCAATGAAGAGGACATCTAACGGAAACTCGGTCCGCCTCAAAGTTGTCCATAACGTTGCCCCAAGGCGCGTGAAGTTGGCAACGCTTAGGCAGCGGGAGCCACTACAACTGTAACCCATCTCATTCTAAGAAGAGACCCCTGATCAGCAGCGAAACAATATACAGAGTTGACGGCGATGATCATGATAACGACGAGGGAAGATTCGCAGTATTGGAACATCAGGATTACACATCCAGAGGATATACAAAACTGAAAAGTGGAACGTGCTATCGTAATACTTTGGTATGCTGCAATGTCATTAAATATTTGTGACATTAGTGACTGCTAACGCGTTGAGCCATAGTTTAAGTTGAATCTCCAGACCCATCGTGTATTGTTGCAGTAACAGGTTGCTACGACGAAAATTGTTGTTCACGAGATTTGAGCATCAACATTGAGCGTCGGTAAGTCAGGGGCCGGTATTAAGACGAATTTCCATATTAAGGTAGGAAGGCGAGGGGAGGGAAATGAGTTCTGGTCGTGTTAGATAGAGGTGAAGAGAGACCTAGCAGCCAGATTCGTATTTATATAAGCGTTATTGTTTCATAATGGTATCCTTAATTGTGTTGGACTGCAGCGAGATTACTACACTATATCTAATTTTCACAGCTAACAGTGTGTTCGGCGGTTTGGTAGGTGGCCGGGTGGCGGTGCTGGCGGGCTGCGGGACTGACCTCGCGCGGCGCGTACAGGGCGGGCGGGCGTCGCGGCTAGCGGGGCGGCATGCGGCATGCGGGGGGCGGTGTGCGGCGGCGGGGG
>DWDX01001483.1:0-18536 GCA_018245675.1 Agara michaeli | reverse complement strand
AGTGACTCAGAGTCTGGATGTGTGCCCGGTGCATGGCAATAGGCTCACCACTTATTCCATTGTGGGACTTAAACGTATTTGGTGAACTGTGGGGGTGTACTACACTCCTCTGCCTACCCCTTAGGGGATTACAGGCGTGATGTTACGTTCTTATTACCATTTCGGTAGTAAGAGTTCTGTTTAACTTTAGCTAAACATTTATATAAACACTCAAAATAATTTGAATATCATTTAAATGCTGCAGGTAAGGATACCTACATGAAGTCCAGAAGAAATTTCTATTAACATAGTTACATATAATAGCATAACAGGGTCATAATTTACGATCAAGCTTCTAATTGACAATCAATAATATGAAACGTAACTAAGTTGTTTGCATAGTCTTACGTATATAACTAACATGGTGTTCTTTAGTTTTTTTTTAATTTTTGTTATTTCTATGTTTGAATGGATAATTATATTTTGCACGCTAATGATTTCCCGTGAAGCTTAGTTAGGGATAGTTTTGCTATGGGATCAGCGTGCTACAAATGAAAATCGTTCACGCAGCTTCTGGGGCTGTCATTTTGACAAGCAATCTCAAAATCCGAGTATTTCGGCAATGACGGATGGAGGACTACTTGAGATCCTTACGAAAGTGTGGGATGTGATCGAATTTACGAATACCGAAGACGAAGCGAACACATAACCCCTGCAAACGTTCGAGTCTATTCAAATACTCTGTCAGCGTAATAATACGTCGACGTAACGTTCAAGGTAGAGAGAACTAACTGAGATTTCACAGAAAGATTTTTATTCTGTACTAATTGTGCCCGCGACTTCGTCCGCGTCATTTTATGTAATTCTAAAATTAAAGTAGCGTAAGTTACTCCTTATTACATCAGCTATCTGTCAGTGAAAGTCCCGTCAAAATCGATGCAGCCGTTCCAGAGATTAGCCAGAACAAACAGGCAGACAGACAGAGAAAAATTGTAAAAAAAAAAATTTGGTATATGTACCGTATACACACATATATGCATTAAGTAAAAAGCGATTATTTTAATATTACAAACAGACACTTCAATTTCATTCATTTGTATAGATTATATCGGTTGAAGTCTATAGGCATTCCAAATATTGTGCAAATATACGAAAAGTTGGTTTTTAGCTTAAGAATATGCTTAGGACCTATACCAGGTGGTGGGATAGTAGACAAGTAGTATTTAGAATCATTATACTCGATAGAGGTGCTATCAATTATTTACTGCGGCATAGTGTGATGTTCATGTATCATAGGCAGTTAACATTATAGAGTAGAAATAACTTTCAACAATAACAACAACAACAACATACCGTCACGCCAGGTCCCTAACGGGGTTGGCAGAAAGCACCGAGTGCCAAATATGTCTGTCCTTGCAAACCTGACGCGCCTCGTTTACAATATTAATAGCTTTCAATATTCATGAAACTATTAAAAATTTTCTGTAGTCATTTCATTGACCTTCCATGTATCAGTTACAAGTAAGAAACTTTCGTCAATATTTAATAACATTGAATCGAAGTACTGTTTAAAGGCTTTTAAGGGGTCTCGGTTACATTTTATGGATATCGAATTGCTTTTAGGATACTTTATTACTATTTTCAACATTATCTCCAATCACGAATGTTGGTAAAAGCTTTGACGTATCAGTTTTTTTGAAACGATAAAAAAATGTTACGGACATTTATATTCACTTTATCGTGGGTCCTATACCTACGTGTTAAAAAATTGTTAGTTAAAAAAAATTATCTCCTGACATAATACGCCTTAACATCGGTTCATGTTTCTAGAAAAATAAAGTGTGCATTTAATGATTAGTCGTCAATGCTAGTCGGTCGACTAATTTATCGACCTCAGTGAAACTATTGTTTTGGTCTAGGTGAAAACCGTTTTTAGTAGTTGCTATGGTCACCACGTCTTGCCATATAAGATAATATTGACTGATTCTGGTAGCCAAATCTTACCACAACGAGTTCTTATATCATGATACCTCAGTAACAAAATCCAGTGATAAAATTTAATTTCCAAATCGATAAATACGATTTAAGATTGTATTTATGATCATTCAAAAATATTATATCACAACTTAAAAACGTAAGCAAGGACAACAGTAATCTTTATTATTGCTTAGTGTGGATCTTAGTGTAAAACGAACCATTACGACTATTTTTTGTGATCGCACCCCGCTGGAGTAAATCACCACTTTAGTGTTATATTTATAGAGGTGTATATTACAAGCCCTCGAAATTTATGAGACGCATTACGGCGTCATTACCACGGAGTAAGTTTCTTTAATGATGAATAATATTTCATGTGATTTTTTCTATCAAATAAATGATATCCATAAATAGCTTCCACAGGCACAAATACCAAATAGACTTTTGGAAATGTCCAAATTCAATATTCGAAAAGTGTTAATATTCACCATTCATTTTCATTCATTTCTGCCTACCCCGCTAGGGACAGTTGTTGTTGCTGTTGTTGTTAAAATTCGCAGACTACATATTATAATGTATTCCTTGTAATTTATGTCACCGAAATTTGCCTTTAAAGTTGCCCCAATACAGCTTGTATTGCTTGCCTTCAATATAAATTATACTTCGTTAGTTCTGCGGTTGATTCTTAAACCACACTGAATTATATCGACCGATTTAATCGATAACCCAGTTGCGTTAACACAATTCAATTACATCGTAGCTGTTACATTGGAAGTGATTGATTTCAATTTGATTGTAAACACGTTACGTCACTCGATGATATGATAAAAATGTTCAATGACAAATACATACATATAAATAATACTGTTCATTTGGTTCTTGTTTTAATTATTTTCAAATTTTGTTTTGCTTCCTATTAGCGAAACATGGTTTTGTTCATACTGCCATCTTCTCGAAACAAACTCGCCGTACAGAAATAGTCCATTCACATCGATTGGCAGTATGCGGTGATCATTCTTCGTACGAAAGTGAAATCTTTGGAATGGGATTCCCTCCAAAGTACGAGTAGGCATTACCCGTGCACTAGAATACGGGGTTCTTGAAACAAGGATTTAACGGAGTCAGAGGCAACGAGTTAGAGACAACTCGGGTGGTGCAAATGTGATCACTGCCAATCATGAACGGGTGTCTTTGTTTGTTTACTCTTTTTCAGATTGCAATAAACAAATTATCTTCTTCTCCTGCGAAGCTTCAAAATATTAATGTATATTATGTAGGATTTTAACTGAACAGACCGTACAGACGTTCTTTCTAGCCATCTGTGTACATAGATAACAACTTATTTTGCGATGTGTAACACATCCCATATAGAACTCGGCCCTAGTTTAAATTGAATATGTTCACCGTTTCCGGGCCACAGTTAACACTTACCATCAGTTGGCCTTGTGTTAGCTAAAAAGCAATTATCTTTAAGAGAATTGAGGTTTCGAAACTTAACGCCATCGAGATATCGGGAGAGTAATGATAAGTTGAGCTCGAATAGAATAACGGTCGACTGCGAACAGAAATAGATTCGAATCGAGCGCAATATCGACACGGACCAAAACAGAAATACAAATCTTTGTTATGTGAATACATACGAACTGTTAGCAATTTTAATGTATCTACGTAAAATACTACATAATACTAATACTAATTTAATTATGGAAGGAGAAAAATACGTTTAGATCGTCTGAAATAAAAAGTAGCACCAAAAAAAATTATGGAGTATAATATGTGTGTAAACATTTGGTTTGGTCCTAGAAAGAAAATTCGACATGGCTTATAAAATGCAAAATCTCATAAAAACGTTTGAAAACTTTCAAGTTACGTGAATATGGTATATCAGCTGATTTTAAAATACGAACACAGGTATTAAAAATATGATTCATAATGGTAAACCTCCATCTGTGTCCTAACGTATTAAAATACTTTATGCGCTACGTTAAAATTGCCAACATTTACGGCTTTTGGAAGTAATTTATTAACACCGATACAAAAGCGTAGATTTCTTAAATTAGTTAGCACCTTTTTAAGCTTTCAGGTTGATATATTACTATTGGCTAAAGTGTGGCATCCGATCCTACGCTATTATTTGTTACAACAAGCCAATCCTATAATCGATACTAATATTATAAATGCGAAAGTAACACTATCTACATATTTGTTCGTTACATTTCACGTTAAAACGTCTTAGGTGATTTTGTGAATACTCACTTACGACACTTGCTTGAACATTAAGAAATACATAACTCAAGGTAGGTACATACTTAGAACATTCATATTTTGTAAATCCACCGTTAGGGAATTCATAAGGTATGAAATGCTTAGGTTTCCGCGTGAACGATGTCTTGAGTAACGACCAGTCATTAATAAAGTAAGCCATAAAAGTCATGTCATTGACATCAAGCCGCATCAATTATCGTTCAAGAAACTGTACTTTACGACGACACGGCATTCTCGTAAATACATGAATAAATAATGACTGGAATAATTAACCGACCAATACAATACACGTAATTATAATATTATGAAACAGACTTATAAGACAAGTGTAAATGGAAAATTGAAAATAGAAACCGTACGTCAAACAAATTGGAGACGTTGGAGACATTTATGGGTAAAACACATGACAATATTATGTAATTATGTGAAACTGTCTTAAACACAATTATTATCAGTAAGCAATGTAATGTTATCAATAGCGTTGTTCCAAAATCTTTAAGTAGAAACAGTTATAATTATCGCGCCCCGATTATCTGTTAGGAAAATATACCCTTATTGTTCTCACTAAATCACAACGAGTCGTGACACAACGACTTATTTGCACAAATGAATCTAAATGAACGGGCGGCCAATCTTTTAATTAAACAGTACCTAATGTTACAAACCCGAGTCCCTTGTTCAGTTTTATCTCACCGGGATAGTTGGTGGGGTTTACAAAATGGGGGGAGTCACGCAATACAACCGAACACGACCAGCGAACGATACTAATAGACCACAGTGGAACAAGCACGAAAAACTATCGAATGTGCTATCGTAACGTGAGACGTTCGTCTGGAAATAGCACAGCGGCAACGACTGTACTTAACAAAGCTAACGTGCTTCTAAATGTGCGGGTCGTGGCACTCTATTTTCAATACACGATTGCAAAAGTGCATTGCTGCCCTTATTTTATCTTTAAAATAATTGTTATTTTGATGAAAATGTTAATTAAATTTCTTTTCAACCTTTGTATTATTCAAATGTTGGACTCGGGTGTCATCATGGAATAGAAAAGTTTAAGGTCGTAGACTACCACGCTGACAAATGCGGGTTGGTTCACTGCCTACTCTTTAGACAACTTAATAGAGAACTCAACATATGTATGTTTTTCTTTGCATTATTTACGAGTGATATTTTATCTTAAGGAATATATATACCTATATTGTGAGTTATTCTATGCTAAAATTATAAAGCTGAAGAAATTATACGTTCGTTTAAATCGCCTAATATCTAAAAGTGCCTGTCAGAATAGAAAAATCTTTTTGAATTCGATAAGCCATTTAGTAAAGAAAATTTTAAACTGCGTAACATCACGCTACGATCTTAACGAGCGAAGCAATTACCGTGCGAAGTTTAGGTAAGAAAGTGTACAAAGATGCAGATGTGGACGGGCCCAGTCGTACGGTAATAAGTAGGTACCTCCATGTCTAAAAATGTAACCCTAGCGAAATAGGACACAACTGATATAAAATACAATCTCTATAACATATAATGTTAGGCATTGTTAAGTATATACATACTTTATATAGTTTTATAAAAATATAATTATGTCAATGAAAAAACCAATAATTTGTCTTTACTCATAATTATTTATTAATAACAAATATGTATGAATACTACTGTAGTAATTTGCTGTTGGAATATTTAGACAAAAGAGCGTTACCCGTTAGTTCGAGTATCGCCCGCTGTGGCGCTACATTTAAAGTTTCTTCGCAGCTTTCGATATGATATCTCATAGTTACATGCTGGCCTAAGTTCGTAAAGCTGGATGCTAGTAATATACGTCCTCGCTTAAGGGCACCTTTCAAATCTATTTGAACTCCACTTAAATCAACAACAAAACCATGACTGCCCTTAATTCTACATCCTGTAATGCAGTTTTCTCTTTGAATATATTAATAAAAATTAATGAATAGGTTATGTCCCGTCTTCAGAAACTTATACCTGTTATTTATATGTAATTGCATACTTCAGCAATAATAATAACATATGACTGATTTGTACTATACAACATACATACCTATATATGGTTTCCTTTTTCCATTTAGCTTGTAACTTGCCACTGCGATTTCAACGAGTAACTAACAGTTTAACTTAAACTTGACTTCACAGAGCTGTTGGTGACATAACTTTATTGCAGAACTTGTCTAGCCAATTATGCATCCAATTAGATAGTGGAGTATCCATTTAGTCGTGAACTACGAATTGAGACAAATGAATTCAATCTCATTTTAAAATATAATGTATTTCAGGTAATGAAAAGGATAACTCCAGGTCATTACTAAATAAAACTCAGTATATTAGTGCATGTTATCAATGATGTGTTTTGTAGGAGGCAACAAAATGTCATTTTTAAATTTAGTAGCGCAATAACAACTGCTGCAAAACACACTATTCTATGTATATTGTTCGTTGGTCTTAAAACTTAATAATTGGCTATGTATTATTGATTATTCTGTTCATATCACTGATCTCTGATTATAAAAATTGTCGTAAACTTTTTACAGTAAAAAATTTTACGTTTGGTAAAATAATTTAAACGATGTAGATAATGCCGCGTCAAGCAGCACTGGTGCTTTATCAAACCTATAATTTTAACTTCTAAAAGTCAACATTAGCCTCACAATGAATCAATAGCTAGCTATAGCAGATGTGTGAGAGGACGGTTAGCAGTTACAAAGCTACCTTTACAAATAGTGAGCACCATTGTCTCGTTATGTAGGGGTCAGCGCATGACTTCGTAAGAGTCGTGGTATGTCCGTCCGTTTCTTGAAGCTTGTGCAATTGTTTTATATTTTTGTACTATGCTGCTATGATTCGTCTGTAAATCTTACTATTGTAAATACAGCTAGACTGTAATATAAACTGAGACTAATGCTTAACAACAAAAGGTTGAATTCCGTTTGCAGGTTAATGGTAGTTGTGCTGTTATTGTTTGAATGAAAGCAGCATTTGGATCCATCGAGCCAGCTCGCCGTGGGCGGTGCAGTACTGGACATGCAATATGAATTGTACGCGCGCTAGTGTAGTTCTGACACGACGCGAAAATGTCGATGTAAATAGCGGAATCAATGTTTCTTGAGATGATAATTCAGCTCGCGCCTTTTATTTACTGTGGGAATACGATCGACGGCGAATTCACAGTCGATGTTGTTACTTGTAGATATATTTGGCCGTACTGATATAACAACACCAAAATTTATAAGATGTTTGCTATATTCTGTTAGCTATCTTAATAGTAACATCCCTAGGGCGTTGCGAGCTTCACGTGATATTCAACTCGTTAATGGTTTTGTCTCCACGACGCCGGGCATTTCTGATACGCTTTTCGCTTGCTTCGGTTTCATCTTCACTAAAATATACATAATATAAATCTTTTACATGTACACACTATTTATACGTATAAAGTAAGTAAGCAGTAGAAGCAGTGATAGCCTAGCGGTTTGAAATTCAGCCTCCCACTCCGGAGGGTCTGGGTTCGATCTTGGCACGCACCTCCGATTTATTATGTGCGTTTTATAAGTAAAATTTAAATATCACTCGCTATAACTGTGAAGGAAAACATCGTGAGGAAACCTGTACACCTTAGAGGTGTTATAAATTATATAATATTTTCTGAGGTATGTGAAGTTTACCAATCCGCACTCGGCTAGCGTGGTAGACTATGGCCTAAATCTCTCTTACCATGAGAGGAGACCCGGTCCAGCAGTGGACCAACAAAAGAGTCGAAAAAAACAAGAAAAAGCCAAGTAATGTTTGAATAAGATAATTTCCTGCTATTCATTTCCCCGTACAATTCTCGGAAGACATGTTTTGTTCGTCGATTACATTCTAAAAGTTAATAGACTTATCTTTTTATAGTCTATTACTTACGAAGTATATTTACATGTACTTATATTTTAATATGGCGGCTTTCCGCGTAATTAACTCATCGTGTGTTACAAAAAATGATCGTTAATAGTACAATTCCATTGACACTGAGATAGGAAACTATATTAAAAGAAAATCAGTGAGTGAAATTGATTTATACTGATTCCACGTAGTTCCAGTTTATATGATTTGCGAGGCTTTCAGAGGCAATCGTATTACGCAATGGTACCTTGCTCTTCTTAACCTCCGGTAGCGTTATGCAGTGGATGTTACAATTGAAAGCGCTGGTTGCGAAACTGGTCTACTGGTCTGCTACTATGATAGATTCACATTTGACGTAAACTATTTTATAGGCAGTTAGATGTATCAGATAAACTCGAGTAACTACTGCATGTTACGTAATGTTTTTTTATTAACGACTGTGTTAATTAAATTGGTAACAAAAATGTTTTAAAACTAGTTTTTTTTTGCAACATATTACGAATGTTTTATGTATTGTATTACTTATATATAATTCAATTAAAAATGCAATTGTGTTCTTCGTCGATGTATTGTTATATTACATGTTAATTAAAAAGCATTTCTGATAATTATTTTTTGAGGTGCTCACATAGAGTAAGATTTATTTTTAACTTATTATTCACTCGATTTGAATTTACAATTTTGATCCTGCGCTATAAGTACAATGTTCTGTCCCGCTGGGAATCGAAGCCGGAACTCCCAATACAAAGAGCATTACCGCTAATTCCACTGTGTAGCGAAATGCTATTTGTGCAGTTTGTCGTTTTTAATCTTTCAATTTTTTCTTGGTAAACCCAAAACGAAATAAATGGCACAACTATTTAATATTTGCCGCTAATAATACCAATGATGAGAACTTAGCTCAGTTTGTGCGTAGGCATAATGGCTATAGGGTGAAAGCGTCAACTTATGTTTTAAACTCGGCATTGTTTGATAAGGACTTTTAGCGTTGGGCGTTGTGCAATGAAAGGTCCCGTGTACGACTCAATTTAGGAATGTAATAAAAATATCAAGCTTAGATCTTTATATGAAAAATAAATCACATTAGAAACCTCAAAAATAACAATATTTCTCTACTATATAATGGATGTTGTTATACATATAAACCTTCCTCTTGAATCACTCTATCTACTAAAAAAGACCGCATCAAAATCGGTTGCATAGTTTTAAAGATCTAAGCATATATAGGGGCAGACAGCGGAAAGCGACTGTTTTATACTATGTAGTGATACCTGCTACTTTATTATTATACCTGGCTACCATAGAACAGACTGTCAAGTTTGGATTCAAATCGCCGTATACGTAAATGTTCTAAGATGTTATTATGTTGTTGTTGATTATTAATATAACTTGTAACACTAGTAACACCTTTTACGACTATAAAACAACATTTATTTGAAAATGGAACTACATATTATCAAGATAAACATATTCAATTAATCAATGTAACTTTGTTACATTCAATTTTAGATGTCCATATGGTCTGTCTGCGACTGAACTATACCGAAATGTATCCGTCACAGTATCTATTCATTTACATGAAAATCGGGGCCAAGTCCAACCATTCAGAATTTAACATCAGATAAAAAACATGTGACTGACAATTGGAACTGCTAAAGCACGTTCTAATGGTTAACCGGTAAACGTTTGCTGCGTGTGGAATAGTTTTTGCGAGTATCATCAATCGAATTTCAACCGTCCGTTAACGAATCAAAGTGTAATATACATCGCGAGTGAGGTAGCGATATGCTGGCGTATCGATGCATACGAACGCAGCAATCCCGCACCAGTTGCGAGGTTTACACAAATCGCAGATATCAATTCAATTAGTTTTGTATACATTTTCATAATTTCCATGTCAAGCCAGACTTGGATACCCACGTGCGGCTTCTAGATCAACTTTTTGTAGAACGAGATCCGACAGCCGTTTGCAAAGCGGATCCACGTCTCTGATGTTATCCAATGCTTAGGGTAAGAAAAAAAAATGTTTTCGATTTCCGTTCATCTCTGAAACGCCTAATTAGGATTAACTTGTGATAATATCCTGTGAAGTGAATAAAGAAATATACACATATTTACGTGATTTTGGCCGCCGCTATTCCATAGACTTGCCAACCTTTCGATACATACCTATAGACTGCCTCGCTGTCGTTGAAATTAAAAGAAATATCCATTACCTCAAATTAATTTTTATGAGCTGAGTGTTCGATCGCTTTAAAAGTTATCGCTTTAAAAGGTTTTAAAACAGCTGAACACCTTCCAAAAACGACAAAGCGTTCGTTAATGTCTAATGACAAACCTACAAAATAAGGCCGTCTTATTGTGCTGTTTCAAATATGTACTCCATTCCTATTGTTTTTGACGCAAGAAAGAATATAATAAAAAATCCGAAGTCCAGAAACACTTATCAAACATTATCACTTATTCATATAACAAATGGGTCAGCTTGACAACCGCTTTGTACAAAACGTTACCTCTAAGTAATAAGCCTAACGTTTTAGTTTGGGATACACTGTACCACAAAGAGCCTCAGAGGGTGCTGATATAATTTATTAGATAAACACACGATCGTGCAAACAGAATACATTAGCTGGTGTAAGTAATAGTGAATTTAAGTTAATATGTACACGGGTATCATGTTAGCTTAGGACAAGAAAGAACTGATAGAACTACGATTAACTGTCCATTCGAATTCAACTTTTATCACTCGATATCAATGTTGGCTCACTGACCTCAAAGTTATTGACATTTTGTAGATTCTACATGATGCTGTTGTATTTTCATAGGACGATCGAGATAACTTAATAGTCATAATATTGGAAAAATGCAATGACTATGTAGAATTAACAACAAAATACATTACATTAGAAATGCAAATATGTATAAAGCAATATCATTTTACATATCTACACACAGTTCGGTTTCGGCTGACTCCTTATAAGATTCATTCTGGTTCAGGAATTATATTATCTAGCTAGTCTTGTTACCTTGTTCCTCGATGCTAAAAATTAATATGCGCTGAATTATTAAATTGGCCAAAATATTTTTAAAGTTTTTGTTTCTAATGTTGTAGAATAATCCAATAATGTAGTTAAAGATATATCAACACTTGTTAGAATGCGGTCATTGACTGTCATATGAAGTGAAAGGGGTCAGAATTAAAAAGAATTCAACGTATCGATCTACAATTCATCTGAAGCCAACACCGTTGTTCTGTTATAATGTTTCCAACTTCATCATTTTTTAAGTGATTTAAAAAAGTTAACACAAAGAAGTTACGTTATACATCAGGAATATAGTTGATTAACTCATCAGTTATGAACAGTATTGTTAGTTCATTCAGTTCCATTCCCCTCCGAATGTCGATATCACTGTTTGCTCATCGAAACCCAGTTGAAGAGCGCGTGGCTCTTTGACTCGGGCGAAACTGATATAGTGCTTGAGCAAACTGGACTTTGCTGCAATGTAAGCTTTCATTATCATTTTTCAATTAAGACTTTTATTAAATGTTTAATTAAATTTACATCGTTGTCATTATATTTTGCTTTAAAAGGTTCAAAGTATAGGAAATAATATTATTGTCATTCTAATATCTGAACTATGTATATAACAGGGTAGACGGTACTTAAATAATAAATCCAATTCATTACCACTGTATGCAGTATATTTGGTAATTTTCGGTACATTTAATGCATAATAGTACTGATACTTTCATATCTTACATTTCATATTGACTCATGTACATTACATTTGATTTTCAAATTCAAATTTTACTTTTAACCATATTAATTGTAACCGTTAATCTTATTCGTATATCAGCTCATTATGCAAGGTTTTATTATTCCCTCTGTCCCCAGGAAAGCCAGGAAAGCATGTAACAAAACTGGGATCATTAGATGCAACGCAGTAGTCGACAATAAAAAGATTTCTTGCGTGCGGAATGCGAGATGCAAGATTCGCAAATGTATGCATTGTTCTAGGTCCAACAAAAATAGCCAGCGGTATTGGAACAAGTTTTTCTTGTTGGATGGACAACGGCCCCTAACTACCAGGGCACGAGAAAGTGCCAGAGTTATCTCATACTGTCGAAGCGCGGAAATAAGTATTCCGAGCTCTGCAACATATAATTTGGCAGACTACACCGATATCAGTGGCGGGTAAGAGTTTATTACCTTTGATATGTGTTGTACATATGTCAGTAATGTCATGTTTCTATCATAGCAGCGAGTGCAATATTTTGGTCTCAGAGAATAAATTGTTTTAAAATGTACAAGTTATAGTTAGTTTGATGACTCATTAAATAACTTTACAGGGATTACGTCTTATACCGTTTATATATTTTTTTAAATAGTATTACATTGTTGTAAACTTAACGCTGCTCTGGCAATAACAGTTAATGTTTACTGCTGATAATTATTACTTTCTTAATTATGGAATATATAACGAGTATTATAAAAATCTTGTACGGACATATGTTTATAGAAATAGGAATTTACGTTTATTTATATGTATGCTAATAAAGATAACAAATAAAAATTCAATTTCAATCTTTTTCTGAAGCAAAACCGATCATGTATGACATGGTAATACGTGTATTAACATGTTCCGTCATACATATTTATATTGGAGAGAATCCCCCACCGCGAAGATGCAAATACACTTGTTGCTTGATTCAATGAGTCGGGTTCCCACGTAGAAATGCAAGGCGAAGATCACAAGGAGTCAGTTAAACTCACGGCATCCCATCTGTAGCCTGTGTCAGTGCGGCCAGCTTTCCGGCATTACTTTACCCATTATTCTTTATTCACAAAGCATATTCAACTCATGGCATTGCAAAATACAGTGTAATTTCATATTTCCTCGCCGGTCGTTCTTCCAGCAGGCGTGAACATGTTCCTGTGTGCCGTGGTCGCATCAGGGCTCGTCACAACGATATGTCCACGCAATCGTTAGCTTACCTCCGAATGCACGTAAACCTTATTATCATAAGTTTTAGGATTTGAACCGGGAAATGCGCGAATAATATTTCACGCCGCCCAGCGACGCCACCGGGCTTACGTCGTCCCTCAAGCCTTATGTGGTGTCCATTAACAGCGCACTTGCGTTACGACTTTCAATTATAAACTTCATAATCAAATGTAAATAAACGTAATACTTATTCAAGTGTTACCTTCTTTTATGGCATATTGAGTTTTATTGCTTACAAATAGTTAATATTTTAATGTAAATTATTTTTCTAATTTAAGTAGTTTAAAATTGTAAAAAATGCCTCATGCCAGGAATTACTGAATGTTTGTTAACTTTTGGAAGGAAGCATTATCTTTATCAATTCCTTATTGACTGCCCCGTTGATCCTGTGGTTAGTGAACCTAACCGCTAATCCGACTGGGTTCGATTCCCACGCAGGATAAATATTTATATGATGGGCGTATGTCATGCGCGTGTGTGAAGATGTCCTAAGACATTATTTTTATTATTATTACTTTCCTATACAATTATTATATGATAGATGGGCGTGAATGTATATTTATAAATTCTTACATACTTTGCTGGTAGTAGTTTTGCTACAGGTCCAAAGACTTAGTGCTCTGATTGTAACAGATATTTTTATTACACCTGATACCGAACAAACAAATGTGCTCATTACGCAGAAATTGTCATAAACATACACAAACACAAAATCGAACTCACGACCTTCAATTTAAACATGCGGTCTCTAACCGCTTCACCAAGAGGGTAGTCTGGAATAGATATACAAATACTAGTATATACAGTGGAACCTCACAAATATCTGCTAAGTGTCTGCGAGCAATTATCGTCTCACAACTAGATATAAGCTGCTTTCTATAAGTGGCAATCGCTCGGAGGTTACTTCATCACATTGCTGCAGGACATACCGACTGGGCGGGATACCGGTTAGTGGTCTCTTCGTTGTCAGAGCCTCCGGCAAGGTAAAGTCCCGTACAACGTTGATAACACCAATGGTAAGATTTGCTGGCAAATCCACCACAGTTAGGTGAATTCTTTAAAACATGCCACGAATAGCCTAGCAAATAGCATCTTCAATAACGCTTAAGGATATAACAGTCGTGTAGCGCATGTACTAAATTAAAACAGCTCCCGTCCCCAAAGAGCTAGGCGTAATCGTATTCAGTGACAGGACTGAACTAAATTGGATTTGAAGCTTACCAAACCATAGCAGGCAGTAGTTCAACGCTTACTCTGTACAAGCTTTCACTCTTACGTCGTCTATTCCCCTTTTCGTTTCACGTTGATCAAAGAAAATTACCCAAAAAGTTTACATCTAAAGGATCTTACTTTCTACTACATTCCTTTGTTCTACTTCGGCCATTGATGTTATTAATCTTATGAAGTTAATCTGTCTTGATACTTTGGTTGAAAAAGCGAGTGATATTTGAAGTAAACTAAAATATACACAATATTTAAGCATTGATTTGACACACAGTAAAAAAAGGGGAATATCCTGATATACGTTAAAATAACTTAGCAGAGAAGATTCCTCATCTTGTAAAATTGTTCAAATGTCATTTCACGTCGTAACGAAGCAACCGATCGAAGTGATTTTTGGTATGTAGATAGTTGAATGGCTGAAGAGTGACATACGTTACTTATTTCGCGGAAAACACATTTTCATCAAGTAAGCGCTATAGGTGGCGCTACGGGCGCAATAACGATATGACGTGTCAAAAAAATAAATTATTTTCACCACACGGACGAAGACGCGGATAACAGATGTTAGTACAATAAAATGTTATTATACAGTGACTATTTTGCCTTACACCTACACAGGGCTTACTATAAATAGAATGCTCTCTGTTCTATGGCCTCTTATATTGCAGTGGAAGGTAGTCGAAAGGCAATAATGTATCGCAACAAAGACAATTAAGGGATCGTTTCTTTAAGATTATTGTACTGTGTTAAAGTTCTACTGAAAGACAAAGTTATACAAAAATATATGAGTAACATCATTTTATGTTCAAGCTTTATTGAAATCAGATACTTGGGAGTATTATGAAAGGTATAACGTCGATTAACATAGAATTTCAGGAACCTAATGCGTGTTCTCTCAAATAACATGATCTAATTAACTATGTATTCAAAATGTTTATTGAGTTGCCTACGGAACAATGTATGAGAGTGATAGATAATGAAGGTTGTGTCAAATACATATAAACGCTGTTTAGATACGTGAAATTTACACCTTAAAACAAACGGGAGATGTGTGTTCGATTCTCACTCAGGATAAATATTCTAAAGAGTATGAGCATTTGTTTTGTGTCTATGTATAATATCATCTATATGGGTAGGTTTTTAGAAATTTCGTATGTAGTTTATCAGTTCAAACCATGGCACAGATTCCGTCTAATTTGCGGTCGATTTTCCGTCTGTGGAATTGTCTTAAATTATTATTATTATCTGTTTTTAACTATGCCCAACTTTTCGAAAACAAAGTGCTTAAAATTTATATTTTCGGAATAAAACCGCAATGCCAAATACACAAAAAGTATACTATACCTTATGACAATAAGTTATGTATTCTTAAGAATATACCTATTTTATAGTGACGATAAACTGTAAAATAACAGATAACGAACCACAATCAACGCTACCGTGAGGTATTTCTCACGTTGGGATTTTCGTGCGGCCAGGAACGATTTTCCTATTACATCTGTACACATTTCACCACGGCATGCGGTACAAGCACATTTGAACCTTATGACGATGCACGAAAGACCGGGATGCATGTGTTCACGCGAAAGATTTCCTTGTTGTTCGGGTTTGGATAAGTTCCCATAGACCGATTCAACGGGAAGGACCATCTATGCGTTCACGCAATCCATTCAACTAACTCACAGTCGTGCAATCAGCATGACGCGCGATACAATCTATTTCAGACCTTATGGCCTTTGTAACAAGATCATCGTTTCGAGCCCTCGTGAAATGCAACGCCTACGGAGATGCAGCTCGTACAGTCGTACATGTTACAGAAAGTAATAGCTTAACAAGGAGTCTCGGCGAACTGAGACGTTCCGTATTACCGGACGTTTACCCGTGGCGAGATAAATGCGTTTCGTTGAATTAACCACAATTACCTCTTGTGTGAACGTAATGGCTCATTTTGAAGTGTCATTAGACTATTATAGTTTTAGTTATATTAAGTTAAAATTTTTACCAAGAAATTATGGCCGTATATTTTTTTTATTTTCCAGAACTTAGCTGCTACTCTTCTTACTTACCACTGGGCGGTTCGAGTCTCTTCCAATTGCGGGAAGCCTACTCGCGTACACCGCCAACTCCAAGAGGGCGATGAACGTAGATGATGAACGTAGATGATGCACGTCAGGTTTGTAACAACAGAGATATTGGACACTCGGTGCTTTCCGCCTACCCTTAGGGACCTAGCATGATGCTATAATAATAATACAATTTTACTTTACTCATAGTCGGTTATATATAACTCTACCAAGCAAACAAAGTTGCTAATTGCTAGTAAACCGCACGCTGCCTATACACCCCAAGAATGTTTATCCAATCTTAATTAGGACTTGAATCCAATCTATGATGGATTAAAGATAGTGTAGAACCTTCTTTAAAGTTTACTTAACTTTAAAAAACGAATAATGATTATTTTACGGATACAATCCCGAACAGCTTTCAAACGAACTTTCCTCTTTATTATCATCGATTGTTCGTTAGACAGTTCGAACTGATTATCGGCACTTGAGATACCTCTCAAAATAAGCTATTATACGCTACAAGTATTTGCAGTACTCGGCATCGTAATCCTAACGCGCTTTGCAGCGGGCGATAACTCATCTAAGTATTGAAAGAGGGGAACGTCACTTGACCTATACGAGCCATAAATCTCAGATAATGTCACTGAACCATTACTCGTTTGGCTATTTGCTTATCAATGTAATGTAATACCAATTTTGATTGCAAGAGAATTATCTTCAAACGCGATTTGAAGAGGCTTAAATTAAGATAGGCCGTTTCACAAATGGCATGAGACTGGCTGTAGTAAAAAATATTGACGCGATCAATGTTGCAACATTGTATCACAATATTGTTATAATGATATTTATTGGAATGTAATGTTAGGTTAGCTTTTGGACAATTAAAATTGGGATAATTCCAGACACGACTATCCGATTCCAAATTAGGCAATTCAACGCCTGTGTTATGGTAACCAGACAGCTGATAAACACACATACAAATACAAACAGACATGCTGATCACACATATGTTTGTCTTGGGTGGGGATCGAACCCACACCACCACCAGCATACTAATAAAAAAGTAGCGGCAAAAAATTGGCAAATGAAATTAAACTCCGAACTGTTCAAAATCCTTAAATCATAATCATAACTTACATAAACCAGTGTTTGTTGGATCTGTAAATAGCCGAGAGTTGCAGAGATTTACCGAAATGCGAGGTTTTGAAACTTTGCTGTCTAGCGTTGTATACATTGTTCTAATCTTCGTAGGAACGTTGTGTTGGCCGACTTAGAGTGGTGTTGAAGTTGGTGTTCTGAACCAGTATGACATTAACTTAAGTTCTTAGTTGTAAAGTTGGTAGTTGTGTTAAGTAAATCCACTGTGATATAAATGGCACCATTTGTGCTCTTTGTTTGATAATAATGTTAACGCCATCATGAAGTATTATGTGTACATATATATTAGAACTAGCTTTTGCTCGCGGCTTTGCACGCGCATAAATTCACTTTCCATAAACCAATAAATGCATTCACGCTGTTTATTAACAACGACCGTGAAAGTCAAACTTTATATGTCTGACTTCCAAAATCTAGGTTCGTACAATCCTTCTATCCCTATTTAACATTTATCTCGGATACCTTTACGATTCAAAATATACTTCACCTGATATCTGTTAAGTTGGATCCAACTAAGTATTTCAGTAACAAAACCCCAATAACAAACGCTCAAACGTGTTTCGAATACTTGCTTCGGCTCAACAATTTCTGTCAGCTATTTAGGTGAACAATTGCTGGGAGTTACGTGCAGATGTTTACTAATTGCCCACGTTTATAAGTTTGTTAATTACGCCTTTAATTACCAAACGGACGCTGTTGCACTCTCGCTTTTACAACGGTTCATTCCACTTCGCCATCTAGAGCCACCGTTCAAATGTAATAATAATAACTAGTGGTCGCTTAGGGGTCGAAAATCGACCGTAGTTAAATTAAATCAATTTTTATAAATTCGAAAACGTTCTCTACAATTTTCTCTATGTATAAATTTCTCGAGTTATTGAAAAAACACGACCGGTACAATAAATGAGGTTCAATTTAATTAATTATACTTATAAGCATTCTTTGACATTTCATTGGACTTTTCGTTTG
>DWDX01001482.1:0-18537 GCA_018245675.1 Agara michaeli | reverse complement strand
ATGAGTTAAGTTACCAACAACTAACAAGTTTATAGTATTTTCTGTTAAGATCATACAATTTTTGATCACCATCAAATTACATTAATCTTAATCCTCATTATTTCTCTCTCGTTTTTAATATTAATATCGGTTTATTGAAACTTAACTTAATTCTAAGACTGTGTTTATATTCCTTGGTCAAAATAGGCAAGGCGTCTGTTTAGTTCCATTGGTTTAACCTACAAAGGTAGTTTAAAAAAAACGTACAAAGGTGGTTTAACCTAAAAAGGTAGTTTTAATAAACCTACAAAGGTAGTTTAATATAATGCAAGTTTACCACTTACATTCTAATCCAAAATATGTTATGTACATGAAAATGTGTAGGAGCATTTGAAAGGTAAAACACCTCGGACACTAAATGTCATGAAGCGCCAACAAGATCCGGTCCCAACTCAATGCTGACAAGTTTCCGATGTGCATGCAAATTACGAATCAACACACCTATTCCGCACACGACTGCCAACTTAACAGCTCTGTGTTAAAGTCGAAATTGCGGTAGCAGCATTCTAGGTCAGACCCACGTCGGCTGTCATACAAGACTTGACATCCGGTGATGTTGAGTTAGAACTGAAGTTCTATTTTGTTTCAGACAGTCCTCACGTGTACTCGTTAAGAATGGGCTGGTGGAATGAGGTCAGTGTTTGCGGAATACCTTTTGTGTAAGAGGGGGAGGCGAAATTTATGATGCCCACTTGCAGTCAGCGGCAGTTGCTACAGCGGCGAGTGGTACTTGTTACGTGTTGACTAAAATAACAGCGTCGAAGTTTTGCGTTAATATTAGGATATTTTTGTCTTCGAGGAATATACGAGGACTGAAATGACGTTGTCCAACTCATTTTTTTCATTATACTTCACATAACTCTCATCACAACAAGTTTACTAATATTTTTATTTCACGTAGAACTAATTATATCTTACTGCACATTTTTTTTTTCACTGTTGTAACCCTATTCTGTTCAAATTTAATGATAAAATAATATATTTGTTCATGTATAATCAATTGTTCTGCGTGATTGTTGGTTAAATGTGCATGTTTATACATTCTAATCGGTACTTCAGTACACCTATAAGATACAAGTCTTTGTCTTTGAATTGTTAGATTTACTTGGCGATTGTGAAACATGTGAGATAATTTTATTTACTAATTAATGTACATGTAGCTTTATGGGAACTTTACTAAGATTTGTGAAATCGTCCCAAATATGATTGTGCTATTAACACACATCAATATGAATGCATGTACGAAAACAATGTTCGATTAACAATCTTTAATTAAGTATTTGTTTTATACGTACATATTTATACGTACAGTATTAGAAAATATAACTGTTAGTTACTAGTAGTCCAGAGTTTTGAATAAACCACCAACCTGAAGATATATTTACTCTCAACAAGAACTTCCTTACAGTTTAAAGTAAATTCTTAAGTTCATTCGGCTACATTAAGTTCACACCGAGCGGGCGAAATGGAACAAACGTGCTCACTTAGAAATTTAACACTCGCATCGCTAAACAAATTGTTCTGTTCACAATTATTCCCAACTAAAGAGCATATTAAGCCGCTGCCAACTTTTAATTAATCGAGTCAAAACTCATAAAACTAAATCTAGATTCTGGCGAGCGTAAGCGAAATGCTCGGATGGAGCTGTGGATGAAATAAAAATAGGGAACGATCGCGCATTTAGTTCAAGAGGGAACAAAAAAATATACAAAATATTTACAACTAACAAAAGAACAGCAACAAAAGTTTAAATAATGGTCAGAGTTGGAGAAGCGGAAGTTTTTTACAAATGAAACGGGATTCCGATCGCTCCGGTGTATGATGGTCTTATTGAACATTCCCTGCCGAGGTTTCAATACGTAAAAATATCTTCGAGTAGCTCCAGCTCTTAGCTCACTTAGATTAGGTCACTAAACTACCAATTCTAAAGGAATTGCTGAAAGTACGGGTTACTTTCGTCAACTTTTAACGACTGCGCAGGAATTATAGCAACTGTGACCTAATCTTTAAGTTTCACCACCGAATCACGTTAAGGCTCGATCGCTACTAGGTTTCATCCATAAAATCTTTCAGTAAATTTAAAATAATATTTAGGTTTAGAACTGTTTGTAGTTAAAGTCTACTTGAACGGGCGGACTAACCAGGCGCGTTCAGCTCAAATAGCCAATATCTTCGCTCCGTTGGCTTGCTTCCAACTTTTAATGAACCGACTGTAAATTTAACACGTAATAGAATAACTAACCAGTAAAATAACGCAGCTCATACGTTATTGCAAACTGTTGTTGCTAGGGTCCTGTGTGTTAGTGTAATGTTAATGTGAATTCCTAACGGTCGTAAAAATTGATACATATTATTTTTTCTGTTGAGAAGTTATTTTAATAGTCTTTAAAACTAAAAGTCCAATGATTAATTTCACAAAGCCAAATACAAAGTTTGTACTAAATGAAAAAAAGCAATATAAGTACTTGTAGAAATAGAATTAACATAACTTATTTTGATAATTCTATTAGGATCACAACAGCAAACAATATTAAAATAAAAAAAAGTTATTAGAAATTAACATATTACATGTTCTTTGATCATATATGGTTTGGTGAACTACGAAGATGTCTTAGGTGGTTTCTAAGTTCTCCAAGGTTTTGTATTGTGTACAACAGAAAACCATAATTAGACAATACAATTACTCGGGCATTAAGAACACCGCACTCGAGGTTCTGACATCATGAGTAACGTGTCGAATGTTTAAAGGTCATCTAGGTCCCTTCTACGTGATACATACACTCGATTGTTATTATATTTTCAATCTTCAAAGTGCGATAAGTCCAAAATTTAGAACTGTCTTGTCATTGGAATACCCGATGTCGATTGAAAAGCGAGTCGAAAAGAGTGTCGAGGGTATTTTTCTTCGGCTATTTTCTCTTGATGTTTTGCACCTAATAATATCCATGGAGTCTATAAAGTAGATCGAAGAGATACTTTGTAACAGCATGTCAATGACGTTAGACTGTACGCATATATACATACATTATGAGATAATAAATGTTAAGAAATATAACTTAGATTTATTATGAAACTAGAAAAATTCCTCTTTAAACCAAAAAATGATTGATTGTATGATTTGAATGGTTCATTCTTAGTAGTAATGAAAGCACGAAATTACGATGAAGCTACAAATATGTGTCCCGGTGAAAACGATCCTATAGTTAAAATACCAGACTAATGCGCACTTATATTACGTGTAAGTAATGTAAGTAAATTTAAATCGGCACATGAGCAAATGTGTAGTATCAACAGTACACTAAACTTGTATAAAACGTTCGCACGGAATGCGGGCTGCGTCTGTTATACGGTTCTCGTCCAAACTGTTGGAACGTCATAAAAGGACGGACCTATCAGATACTGTTTATCAATGGCTCCACGGACGGTATCGTGTGAAGTTTGCGCACGCCATTATGCCCCTTATTTACACAGCCATACGGTATACTATCGGTAATTGAATTTGGACACTCGCTCTATCTGAAACCCATTTGCAATTGAAATGCCTGATGAGAATCTGCATTGCGAGCGGCGTGATTTTTCTTGCTGCATTATTTTCAGCAACTGATATAGGAATGTCTATATCATATGTCTCACCACAGGAATGATGTTGGGAGGGCACAGACAGAATACAAATAAGGTTCTACTCGTATATCTTTTTTATCTAGATCTATACCTGTATTATGATAAAATAGAAACATCAGCAAGTAAAGGCAAGGTTTTCTTACGTTATTCATTCCTAGGTTTCATGATAAATAACTAAAACAGTTTCAGAATTTTTTGTCTGCTTCTTTGTTAGCGAATCACGCAAAACTAATGAATATATTTTAAAGTAATGTAATGACTTTCAACGACAGCAATTTAATAACTTTTAACCGGTAGTACTTAATATCTATAACAAGGTGAAATAAGTAAAGAACAATTTACAAACACGAGTATATTTCACTGATAATTTGAAAATCCTTTCACTCTATCTGTTGTTCGAGAGGAAAGTGTTCTGTATAATGTCAAGGGTGCGCCACAATCCCGTTGCTCCACCATCTATGGCCATAGGTCTATTATTACGATATTTCAGAGCGGCTCTTCAGCGAGGATTACAAATCACTTCCTGAAATGTTTTTATACACTCTTAATAACTTTTGCCAATGTTTCGATTTGGAGTACTCAGCTGCAAATTTTTCACTCTGCA
The DNA here is from genome assembly GCA_018245675.1 of Agara michaeli. Lineage (NCBI taxonomy): Eukaryota > Metazoa > Arthropoda > Insecta > Lepidoptera > Hesperiidae > Agara > Agara michaeli. Next base: position 14,273 of record DWDX01001482.1, on the reverse strand, counting down.
TTGTAATATTATGATAAAATGTATTAAAACACTCTTCAAATCGTACAATTTACACAGACATATTTACAGTTTAAAAAAATTACAAATGTAAAGTGTACAACTATTGACGAATATTCGTAGAAACGAACATTACGACCAGGATATACTCGCAGATTTCAATTCAAATAAACAAAAACCCATATCAGAACTGGCAATCGTATTCAAACTGGGAGACACAAACAAATCTATCAATGGCGGTGCATTTATGAATCTCCCCGTCAAACGCGCCATTGTGGGCGCTTCATTGACTCTTTGTGCGCGTCCCAGTTGTGGTCCATTCGTTTGTTGGCTGTTCGTTGTGACGCTTTTTCTGCGGCGCGTCTCTTTGTCAGGAAATTGCGATATGGAGTCCGCCTCTAATGTGCCGCGTTGAAGTGAACGCCGCAAAGGCAAGTGGGAGCCGGAAAATTAGGAGTTTGCTTCGGAAATTGTGATGTCAGCTATATTATGGTTAATACCTGCTTAGTTTAGTGCTTCAGTGAAGTTAAATTAATTTGATTTAGTTAGTATAATGAAACTTAAATAATAATTACGGAAAGAAATTTGATTATTTTGACATTTTGAAAAAAGACATTCATTTCAGAAAAAGCAGCACGAGCTATATTCTAAGCAATCATTTGCGAATCTAAACCTTTCTCTATCAGTAGTATAACATGCATATTACATATAATATTAAGTATGATCCCAAACCTATGCGACACGACCGATCCAATTTAATGTAAGGTTATAGACATTCCAATCTTTTGGGACGCCATCTGCAAATCAAATCCTTTTCGTTTATTTATCGAATTTCATTTGCGCTGTATTGAGCTCCGCACAATAACCATTTGATCTGTCAGCGTGTCTGTCAGATGTGCCCCAAATTAAAATGATCGCTACGAAAACCCGTGTCTACTTCAATTTGCCAAATTGCGTTCCAGATATCAAACAGTAAATCTGCATACTGTTGAATCGACATTCATTCAACTTACTACAAGGCATTTTATTGATTAAGATCATCAAGGATTAACTAAAGAACTGCTCGATAACAAACCTTATATTTTGTCTTTGTTTTGTGCTAAGTGTGCTAAGTCATCCTCATTGTGCTAAGTGACACTAATCATATCTTAGGTCACCTTACATATGGCCACCTAATTCTAAACTAGGCAGGGCCTGCACTTTGGCAACCAGACTGGCGATATTTTCTGTAGACCCAGACACGGAACAGACAGATGTGGATTCCACAAATATTTGTCCTGGGTGGGACTCATAGCCACGACCTTCGGTTTAGCAGTCAGGGTCTCGAACCATTAGACCAAGAGGCCAGAGGTAGTCGAGGAATGTCTACGCACTGAATTAGATATCTAAGCGAGAATTATATGTATAAATTCGCTGTCTATAAAGCAAATTCGTGTGCGTTTCACTGTTGGAATCCGTCAGTTCTATGTTTCGGTGTATGATTCCGCACTAGACTCAATTCTCCGAATTGTGTCCAAATGTGAAACGGACGTTTCATCATCTCTCTGACTATTATTGTCAGTCCACCGAGCACTGCTAAATCAACAACATTAACTTTCCTGACAAATTCCTAGAGTATTCAATCATTGCCATGCGAGAAATTAACGCGATATGTTCATGCATTGTTAGCTATTATTATCTAACCTTATGTTATTTGCTGCCTAAGTGCGATGTACTTATTCCTCAAATAATCGACGAATCATCCCGAAGTTCTGCCAAATACAACGTGCCTGAAAGAAAACAGGTTCAGGCTAAAATCGCAGTCAAGACTATCATTGAGGTGAATTAGAGCCAATAATCATTTGTTTATTTTGTATTGCAGGTCATTTTCGTTCATAACAGAATATATATGACAGATTTGGCTCTTGTGTCATATTACCGAAAAGCCGGGATTGTCGACCAATTTTAGATTCTGGTGTGCACTTTCTATTAAATCATAGTTCAAAGGAGTTCCTCGCTAATTATATAGACCACCGCAGCCCACCCGCAGGATGCGTCTTAATATAATTATCGGCTTCCGGCCACGAGCAGGGCGGTTGATGCAGCAATTTTTTCAACAACCTTATAGGTATTATGTATACATTAACGTGAGATGCTTTTAAAGACAGTTTGCCTTCATCGTGCTGGTTTGTTATGTCGCATCACTTTCGTCTATTTTTGGTTAACTTCTTTACATTACCTGGCCTCTTGGTCTAGTGGTTAGACAACGGGATTACTATACCCGAGGTCGCGGGTTCGATTCCCACCGAAGACAAACATTTGTGTGATGATCACATTTGTTTATTCTGGTTCTGGGTATACTAGAAATATGAGATGTCTCAAGATAAAATTATTATCACGGAGCACTAGGTTGAACCATGACATTGGAACGTATATAAAACAATTCTAATTTTGATATTTAAGCAATTGAAAACAATTTTTGAATTCTACTCATATGCTGCATTGCTTACATCGTATGGTTCTTATAGATAGGACGACATACTAAGACATGAGACAGCCCAATACTGTTCTCAGAAATAGCTACGCAAGTTGTATAAGTATATACTGAGTTTTGCCTATTTCAAAGTAGGTACATATCTAAAGGACTTATTTAAGTTTCTTATATATTGATAGCAGATTCACGTATTATTTTAGCAGACAAACCTTATGAATAACGAGACGTACAAACAGACGGATTCACATCAATTATTTATTGTGTCTAGACACACTGGGAAATAAATTTATTGCTCTGACAAATTTTGAGCTAAAACAAATACGTTGTAAACTTTTTTGGCACGCATTATCAGAGCTGACCTCTGCACAACAGATCCAGTTGAGACGAAATCACAGGTTTGTTTAAACCACAACTACAAGCTTCCGCTCTACCGAAGCAATAGTGGATTTGTATTATATTAAAATATTTTTGACCGCTACATATCTGTTAATCCATAAACATAAAAAAGTAGCAAATGAAAATCAAACAATCCTTATCCGTTATTCAACAATTTGAAATATTATCACTCTTTCCACTTATTTATGAAGCGATCTATCAACAAACGCATGAACAATCAATTAGAAATAATTTATCAAACAAAACGAGCGACACTCCGCCATGAAAAATGAACTCTAGCGTCCAGGTCGAACAGTAGAAAATTAAAAGTTCATCCATTACGGGTCGTTTGTATCACGAACAATGCTAATTGCATTCTAAACATAGCAGAGGAGGGTTATTGTTGTGGTGTCAGCCATTTTGTCGGAGTTACGCCCCGTCACCGGCGCTCGTCGACAAAAGTTAGAGGCGATTAATTATAAATAGGTTTCCCTTATCGCGTTTCTGGTAATTAACTAATAAATGCCGATGGTGAGCATTTCTAAGTGACGGCTTTATGGAATTTCCGGAATAACAAAACAATTCAATCGTTTTAAGACACGTCAATTTCGTATTACTCTGATATATTTACTATCTACACAACTAGGAAAAACTCATTTAGTTGGTTATCTTGTTCGTATCAAACTAAGAATTCGATGCTCTAAATTACTCTAAAAGAAAATAACTGAGAAAAGGGTCACGTTCGACTATATCGATAGATTTTATCTGCTTACTGCGGATTGCCACACTTCACACAATTATTTACTATAATGTGTACCCTCCCATTACAAGGCGTTGTAACTTCGGGCATAAATATAAACCATTTCAACCCTTATTCTACACACTAAGATGTTGAACTTCCCTAAATCTTTTCTTATCGCTTCCCTAAGCCGTAAAAGGAATCCACAGGTCAAATTTCGTAGTTCTATCATTGATAGTTTTCGCCATGAGTTGATGCATCAAAGTCAAAGCCACGCAAAAAGGCCTTCCTTTTTAAAATATTGTTATAGATTAGGCTTTTACTACAGCTATTAACACCGATGGCGAATTAAAGATATCTAAAATTTAGTATGAAAGTTTAGTAGTTTTATTAAACGCCAAGCTAAACCGCACTCGAGGTAGCTACCTATATAGAAATGAGAACATTGTAAAGGCGATAACGCGACAGGAGGACTTAATCGAGACGCTTAAGACGCTAAATCGACCGAGAACGTTCATTCACAACTTTCTGGAAATTTCTATCACAAAATGCTGCAGGGAAAAGTACATTCAACGTACTTATTATCAACGATCCTATTGATAAAAACGTTATTGGAACTCACTGGCTGATGCCCATTGAACGTGACAGCTACAGCCGGGCAGCTGCAAGCTCTGGTAATGCAATCTCGAATGATTTTCACAGTTTTGCATTCAACACTGATGTCGGCAGTCTTCGCTATTGATAACGATTTATTCTGAATATTTTCAATTACTTGAATCTAGATAAATGTGTCAACTTTTTATTTACTTTGTTCTTTATGATTAATACAGTTGTGATACTCGTGATATTCACATAATTTTTTGTCCTTTGAAGGAATTGAACCCACTACCCTCAGCTCAGCAGTCGGGTTCCCTAGTGACTGGACCACCAGCCCTAACGAAGTCAATAGCAATCCGTTTCTTACATTAATGTGAGCCACTTGCCAATTAGTGCCATCCTTACCCAGCATACGTTGCTTCACGTGCGATTCGGTTGTAGCATAAAATAGAGAACTGTCGATGATAGCTACTAGTGATGTAACTTGAGATGTCGATTTCATTCATGGTGATATCATCATAGCTGTTTTGTTAGTTAATCATAAAAATACGACTGCAATTAATCAATCATAAGAAGAAGAAAAGTATTGACTATTAGAAGAAAGATATTTTTTGCATTAAAGAGATTTCTAATTGCAAATATTTTGAATTATTGTGACTTTCCACATCTTTTGACCATAATATATCCTAGGAAACATAATTATTTGTATCACAGACACTTATCATCTCTACAGTTTCGACTTCCTCTCCTACCCCGCTTCCGCCCCGCGCCTGCCCCGCGCCTGCCCCGCACCCGTCTCGCTTCCCATTGACTTTGATAATACGGCCTCAAAGCGAAACACGACAAGCACTGCTTACGTAGTTACGTTGTTCCCTATTAACAAGGAATTACACCATTTAATACCACTTAATATTACATGCGAGTATCTTATGAGAATTTGCCAAAACCCGTCTCGCCCCCTTCCAGTGGCAGTGTTACAAAAGGAACTCACAGGAAACATTAACTTCAGCTAATTGCCGCATCGCATGTTTTGCTCTGGGCATTTCACAATCCGGCCTAAGCGACGTCGGTGCGAATGGATTGGATTCGTTTCAATAGCCATAGAGACCTAAATGTCCCGTCCACCACAAAAACCCGAGCCGACACGTTCGCAACCCTATCGCCGCTGAAATAACGAGATTACACAACAAAACGGCCGGAATGACACGGCTCGACTACAAATCGAGCTCGCGAAATATCAATTCGTATTTGCGATGTTAATTGTCAGCTACCGGCCGCGGCGAACGACGGGCTGATCGCGCACCCGACAGATGAAGGGTTAGGTTGGCGCGAATCACAATCTATTCGTGATAAATAACGATTTTTGCCAACCGCGCTTCGCTGTCACCATTGTATTTATTTATGATACTTTCATTTCATCCTGTACGGACAGCCGCTGTTTGTATATCTACGGTTACGGATATTTATAGGGCGCTTGCCTTTCAATTTGAATGGTATTGTACACTGAAAGCATTACTAGATGGACCTTATTATTAATCTTAGCTTTAAAATGTCTATTCGAGCTCTATGCAAGCTGCATTGATCATTTGCCAGATTGATTTGTCGCTCAGCTCGAAAGCGGTACCTACACGCGAGTTGATCCCTAGATTGGGAGAATATTTTATTGTGGACAACAACGCTGCCATTACTTTTAGGCAATAGGTGACTCGTGCACACAAGATTCAATTAAAGAATTAATTTCATCGCCAGTTAATTTTAAGCGTAATGTAATTTCAGCTAAGACCATCACGGGAGCCGTCGTCCTCGTGCAATTATATGCGGGATAATGCCGCTTTATTTTTAATTACTCAAGAGAACGTTCGGAAGGATAAATGCCGCTGAGAGTGTCGAAACTTAATGTTGTTGTCTCGGGATTTGGCGCGGCACCAAAATAGTTCCGCCGTTACAATAAAGTCGAGTGAAGCGGGCCCGCTTCACTGTTAATTATTAACGAGGGGCCATGACGAATAAATGATACATTCTCGTCACTTTGGCCGCCCTAACAAGCTGTCAACTCCCCGAACTACATAATACAGTAAGCCGTCAAACGATTGCGCGGTAAAAATGTATTCTAGTAATTTGATGCTGAACAAACGAAAGTTCTCGAAGCTTTTCCCAGGGACCGGCGGAATGTTTTATACTTAATTTTGGCGAACTGAAAAGTGATATTGAAACCGGTGGAGAGGCGGTCGAATTGGACATGACAGAACAATTCTCGGTGATTTCGGCAATTCCTCGCGGTAGCTGGCATTCGATAACTTACCATCAAGTGGGTCACTTAAGCACATCATACAGAGTTATTGCAGTATCCTTTGGATCCAATTCTCTCTTATAATATCTCTATATTCAGCAACATCATAGTTCTTACCTATTTATTCCCACGTCTACTACCGGAGATTTGGAGCTTACTCTAATTCTGATTGATAGCGTGGTTGCCTAACCCTTGTATCGAAAGTTTGGGAACCGCCTTAAAGTGCCCTGACAAAGCTTACCGACTACTTAATCAACAACCGGAAATGTCCTGTTACTAAATAAATTATATATTATATTCTATTTTTATCAAGTCCGGGTATTGGCTTAGTTGTTCCACTTGTATATATACATACATACATATAATCCATAATACAGGGGATTATGTTTGCCTCTATATCATGATATTGGAGTAAATGTGTCAAGTGTAAGGTTTTAATATCTATATAACTATTTGAAGTACACCGACGCGTCACGACTGTTACGTTTTGGTTTTAGTTACAATAATCCCAGATGCAAGACTTATAAAGTCAGTTTTTTGACTGTGTTTTTCAAAAAGAAAAGTTCAAATAAAGCTCCAAACAAGAACCGTGTTTAAAGTTTTAAAGCGTACTATTTAATATTATAAGGGAACGGACTTAAACAGCCGCTAAGTACGAGTCGAGCTGGCGGAGTTTGGGTTCCGTGCAAGGTCCACTTGATAATTATTATAATTCATTCCTGCTTTGTTCCATGCTCCTGGATTTTTTAATTTTGCTTAACAATTGTTTTGATGGTTGTTTTCAAGAAAATATGAAGTAGGTTAAACATGATGTAACGTGATTTACCTACCTACTATGATCTAAAGTGAACGAAATAAAGATTATTGTTATAAAAACCTTTAATAAAAAGACACATTTATAAGCTGGTGTAGTACCTTGTAAATGAAATTCGTAAAAAATGTTTATTCCTCTCACAAGCCACAATAACATTAATGATGTTAGTGTAAACCTTCAATCTCAGACTATACTTGACAAGAACTCGATGCCTGGTCTTTGACACGGAAAAAACTCTTTAGTTCAATACATGAATGTTTGCATATGTCCATGTCTGTATGTGTGTGAATACGGCCGGTAATTCAGATAACATATATATAACTACACTATAACTTAATATACATAGGCTTCAGAACAAATGCAATCGTTGCACGATTAAGCTTTTATACAATGGTTGGTTAATTGAATTCGATGTCACCGCTGGCTCGGTACCTCGCATGGCTCCGGGGCTCCGGGGAGTTAATGCGGTCTCAGACTTATAACCTCACAAACATAACCGTGCAAAGTTTTCTTGGTTTTTTTAATTTGGTATTCATTAATATGGAAAAAGTAATAAATGAAAAGTGAGATATTCATTCTTAGAGTTATTAATAGTAGTGATTGCGAAAAAACTAAATAGAATATTTTTCATTCCCGCAACCCTTAAATAAAGCGCCAGTTTAAAACGTCAGCACACATCGTTAAGAGATCGTTTTGGTAGAAAAATGAATGCACTTAAAACGGAACGTGCACCTCTAACTGTACCTGTCGCAAGCTAAAATATTTCCACTGCACATTGCAACTGAAAATAGACTTTATGGGTTCGACGGAAGAGTTATGGCTTGTCAGAAATTTAAAAAGGTGGAATAGCAGTTGCGACATTGGAATATAGGGAATATTCGCGAGCGTTATAAATGTCATCGAGCCATTGGCGTAAAGTGCTCGTGTCTTGAAAGATGAAGAGCTGGAGCGCCGGCTTCTGTTTGGCTTTGCATTGCATAATACTCGAGTTGCACACTTTGGTATATTCCCTTTGCCAGTGATTCAACGTTTGATATAGCTAAACCTAGTGCTAATGTTGGTGTTCAACTGGGGATGATTGCTTCACGGTATAGGCGGTGCTTTTTTATATTCACTTATTTAAAGAGATATGTGTAAAGTTACTTATATAATCGCAAGAAAAACCGATTTTGAAACTGGTACAATAAATTCGTGATGGTAGAGTGAGCATACCCGAATTATAAGTAGCAAAATTTTAACTCTCCTTAACAAATAAAATGGATTGTCGTTTCCATTGTAACAAATTATGTTTGATTGTATTCAAATGAATTACATATTTGGAAAGAACATTAAAACACACTAAATCGTAATTACTCGCAAGTCAATGTTAAACAATGTCTATTTCGTAATCCGACTTTAACACATTAATAGGGCCGGTTGATGCAAAAATTCAAACGAGACCGCAGCAGAAGCTGGCCCACCAATAAGCACAACGACTTTAGGCTAATGACGTCACTATCAAATAACACAGATTCAGTAAGCACACCATTCGCAAAATTCAAATTTCCACCCGTTGCTGCTCAAATTGTAACTTTGTTACCCCTTGATAAAGTCCAAATTGGAATAACATTCTGAAAGGCCTTGATTTTTATTTTTATTTGCAACGAATGCAGCTCGTTCCGCCGGGAGGCTAATAATTGGGAGTCTCTCTCTACGTCTGAATTTTCTTCTGATTTTAAGATTTCACTTTGAAATCAGTGAAATATTTGGATGCTTTGAAAACCGTGTTTTCAACATAAAATCTATATATTCAGTTGCAATTAATGCCATTTAATAATGCGAATGTTTTCATCAATGTCATTCAAATTCTACCATATTCCTATTTATTTGGACAATTATGTTTACACTACGCAGGATTTAACGTAGTATTTTATATATGAAGTATCAATAGAACAATGTCGTCGCCCTAAACCATATTAAATATTAAGGCGCTTAAACGAAATTTGGACATTCTAGACGAAGGACGATTAGGGTTGCCCTTTTTGTCAGCTTTAAGGTCATCCACATTGTATTTTTTGTATATACTCGTACAGTGGTGTAATTTTCAACCATGTTTTACATACATGTTTTTTAGGCTAATGTTTATGTCGGTTAAGTAGCTACTAACTTCACGTAATACGTTTATTGTCCGTAAATATTCAAATAGACTGCTATTACTTTGTTGCGTTATTTACGGTTTTAAAATGCGCATTATGGAAATTTCATTCCTGACGTGAAAAGTTAGATATACATTACTTGCATACGATCTGAGCATCATTAGCTATAGACCCAATAACATGAACAAGAAACTGACTCCATGATTCATCTAGATGGGAGGAAATATAAAGACTACCCGTAAGCAAAAAATGTAGTCATGTTAAACAAATCTCAAGCACGAACAGAATACTCGTAAAAGCTATGAACTGGAATAATTTACAATAGCTGCCGGAGTAAACATATTTTATAAACGTAATAGAGTACTGAAGAAACGAAAATGAACAAAAATATGATTAATACACGATGCGTGGGGTGAAGCATTATCCGGGCTAGATTAATTCCTGTCCTGCAAATCACGGAGCGCATACTCGGATGAACGCGTCAACTTTTAAACTCTCCCAACGGCGACCCTCGGATAAGAAGACTGTTGAAGCTTAAACGATTTTTTTATTGTTCTCATTTATTTGATGACGTGATTTAGTCTTGGATCCCTTATCATGATTGATTGCGTCTGGCGAGTGGGTCTGATGGCTTCAAATTGTCAAGGACACTTGGATTTAAAGGAGCCAAAAAATAAGGGAATTTTCCAAGTGGCTGTCTCATTGTAAATGTAAAGGTTTTCATCCTATTGTCAAGGGAATTTTGCCATGAAGATATTATGTCAGAGTAAGAAATTTTTGTACATTTTTGGGTTCTTTACAATTGTTTGTTCGTGAATGAGGTATAGAAATGAGGAAAAATGTGTTTCTGTGAAAGTTTTGCTTTGTTTAAACTTAATTTCGACGTTCTATACCTCATGACGATGATAATTATTACGATAATGTATTATAGTTCTCATAGTTATGGATTTTAATTCCTCAATATTACAGTTTGAATTTCAACTATACAAATTGTTTGTACTTACATGTTGATTATGAGATTTTACGTAACTGCTACTACAATTACAATGTACAAATTTTGTTTAATAAATTGACGTCAGATATTACAGAATATTGCTATCGACCATATATATTTATGAGATCAAAATGGAGATTATAACGTGCATTTCCAAAATGGAAGTTGAATATAACGCGAGTGAATTTAAACAATAATTTTATCTTAAAACAGAATCTACTTATGAAAAGCAATTCGCTGTTAGCGCTTACGGCATCCTGCCAAGAGCCGAGAGAGGACATTCCCGCTGCAGAACGTGGAAAACATTTATTGGACCTGATTTGCATATTTCGGGCAGTGAGACATTCCGGACGTCATTTCTGGTCAAACTTTACCAGCTACTATTGTGAGCATTTAATTACACGATATGTGAACACGTGTTATTGCAGGCTGTCAAATTAATCCATAGTTATATCTGTTTCAAATCAAACCTAATTACGATTGCTTATTGCAATAATTTCCAGATATAGAAAACATTTCATAATCAGTCCTAGTTAGAACAATAGTATCTTTGGATTAGAAAATGTATTATTACTAAATGTATAGTACATACGTAACATCACGCCTGTAATCCCCTTAAGGGGTAGGCAGAGGAGTGTAGTACACCCCCTATTATGTTTAGTACATATCATAAATAAAAAGTGCCATTCGACTAATCTCGCTGCAACTAACCTCCGAATCGTGTGTAAGTTTTAAAGAGCATCATATCTCGTAGGAAACACATAGTACACTAAAATTTAATTGTTAATCTTAAAAAGTCTTAAATTAGATCTATATAAATTAATTTCAATTGCATTTATATATAGAACGATATAAACCTATACAGAGATACCTAAGCTGTACTGAGCGCTCTCGGTATCTCCAAGACAATACAAATTCCTATCCGTAACCACAACGACTGTCCCGAGTACTTTACAACAGCGATGCACCGAAGTGGCATCGGTTGCATAACGCTCCGCATGCGAGGCGCCGCCCGAAGACGTTATACAATCAAACGGACACTCATTTAAGCGCTTGTGCCAAACGTTCGGTTCGGCGCTCCATTTGGCGTCACACTCGGCTATGAATCTCACCATTGCTACACACGTATGATACTGCACTTTTGTGGCTATCGGTGAGCAAGTGTTGTGTCGTGAATTCAAATTTATTGGTCCTGGACGCTTTCCTGTTTTACTTGTTAGCCTCGCGGCAGATACACAAGTGACAAACAAACAGAAGAAAGTCGGTTGCTTGATTGAGGCAAAGCTACGAGTATACTATATTGTAATTCTTTGTCTACTATTTCTCAACCGCAAGATTGCACGTCACCTATTCAATCAAATACTCGCATCAGGATTATTTTTGATCTCGATGACCTTTTGTGTGATCATTATTCATTCTTCTTGTGTAAGATCGCATCCCTGTGAATTTGCGTTACTGCTTCAAATTGAATATTATGATGTCTTCTGATCACATCTTGCATCGACTCTCGTTAATTTGCAAACGTAATAGCCGATTGGCCGGGCTCGGGGAGATTTTTCCGAACATTCTCGAAACAGGCGCCATTACCCCGGCAGTAACAATAACCGTTACCGTACTCGACGTGGCCTTACGACGTAACAAGGAGTTCAATCAGGACTGGATAGGTGGTTCACTTTTGGATTATTTTGTAGGCTTTTTATCCGAATACGGCGAAGCAAAAAGGAGGCTTGTATACCGATGATTGGGACAATTGTAATAAAGATAAAGTGTGCCTACCTATTATTGTGCTGTAAATATATATATAGATAATACAAATGTGCAGGTATGTACTTATATACATACGTTTGATTGAGAAAACAGCTGAGAAAAATACGAACTACCAATTCATACCATCACCTTCTTTCGTGTTAAGGAGTAGCATGACAGACAGGGTATTCAGAGTTAGTCAATATACCTGAGTATCCTAGTTAGAAGTAAGTTACACTAAGCTAACATAACTCAACAGCAACGTATGATTTAATAAATTCATTTCGTGAAAATATTGGTATGGAGAAATATTGAATTCTGGAGATATCTCAGCTTACTTCGAAATCTTTTTAAAATGAACCTTTGTAAGAGTGAAATTCATATTGAAAAATTTCATAGGATAGCAAAGTGCCGTAATAAAGTAATGTTGAAATGCACCAAACATGTATCATGTAAAGTAAAGCTAATCTGTATTGTATACAGAACTATTTGTAGCTCTCAGCAGTTCGGAGAATCGACTGAGTTCTTGAATACATGTAATTTAGATTCTTAGATATGCAGTTTAAATACCGAAGAGTTGTGTTATCAAAACAGATACTGAAACATTATATTACTTATAAAGCTAGCTGATAAACATTAGGATGATGCTTAAAAGCAATATTTCACAGCACGGTCACCAGTATCCGGCAGGGTTGAAGTCCTAGATGCGTTGCTACCAATTAAGGAGGATTAATTGAGAACGGCTCGTATCTTAACGTGTCAGCACAGCACGCTGCACGACAATTATGTCAAGTTAGGTGTATGTATGTGATCGAGCTCTATTTCCTTATTAATTAAATTGAGATCAAAGAAAAGAAATGTTTTTAAATTGTGGCTGGAATACCAGGAGTCGTTTCACAGCACGAAGAAGAAGATATTATATATTTCATTCTCCTTGTCAGAACTTTTACGTTTACGTTATCAATATCAAGACTATACTTGGTACATAATACATACCTACTACTTGATAAATTGAGACAACGCCAATATTGGTACTTTATGTTGATTACTTTTTCGTTTTCTGTCGATCAATTTATAAATATTTTGATTTCATACAATAAGTCTTTTATTGGAATGTCTGCATGTAATACCTGAGTTAACTCCCTCATTATAATATTTCATAACCTGTGTAGTGGCTTTAAATTTATTGAAATTGATTTTAATATCGTGAAAACCATTATTGGCTTACACAATTTCATTCATTAAGTCTCATCGCGGCCTAATTGCATAATCAACTGCGCTGCCAATTACTTTTAATTATAACTTTATTGTTATTCCGATTACAAGCAATTCATTTATTGTTTTCGAAAGTAATTTCGACGCAACAAATAATTAATTTAACTCTTTGGACTTTAAATTAAAGCTAATTGCGATCCTCGGTCATAGCCGTTTTTATGTTACCAGAGTTTTAACATTCAGAGGCTGTTTAAGTCAAATTCATTTAGAAGGTCAAATGTAGATTAATGATTGTTGTTTCAATAAATAACCACGTTATATTTATCGATGGCAAAAGTAATGTGTGAATTTATAATTTCAAGTGTAATAAGTTATTTAATTTCTCGAACTCTATTACGTACTTGATACCTTTGTTTGACAACACAACTGTAACATTGCTCTCGTGTACTTTAATATTAAATTCAACGTGTCTGAGTATTTTGTTGTTCTGTTCATGTCATCGTTACAATTCTACTTATCTTAAAACTATTCTCCGTGTCTGATCGTTATTAGTATTCCGCATTTGCTTACATTTCCGTTCGTTTTACATCTGCACCACCCGTCACGGCCCGCTGGCCAAACACTATTCATTCGTGCCAAGAGCGCCATAACGCCCCCTCTTCTGAGAGAGTAAGTCAATGCAAATTATCAAGTAAAACATCTTCGTTGAGAATTTTGAATTTTTTTTATTTTTGTCTAAGGCCTATTTAGATTTTGCGACGTGAATCACTTAAAACTAAATTAAAATAATTTACGAAAAAGATAGGGTTAATAAACAAAAGTTTTAACAAAAAAATAAAAACCGACTTCAAAGGGAAAACTATTCTAAAACAAATTAATTTGCACTAAAAAGTAAACA
>DWDX01001481.1:0-18539 GCA_018245675.1 Agara michaeli | reverse complement strand
AGAAGGTTAGTCGCAAATACGTTATACACTTGAGAACTGAAATAGTCGCCACGTTGACCGGTATCCGGTATCCGGCATCCGGCACTTTATAAATTTTTCACAGTATGCAGTCATTTTGAAAATTAGCTGTGTTAGAGCAACTATAGTTAAATTTTATCTAGAATATCTACCAAAGTCTATCGACTGGCGAGTCAAATGATCAAAGTTAATTGTGTTTACTTACCTAATTATATTTTGTAACGAATACATTCGTAGATAACTACAACGAAGCACATATTAAAATGCTCATTAACTTTCTAAGCTATAAAACAATTATTGCTAGCAGAAGTAAAAATGTGTAATATTTACTTTGTTAACGTACGTAAATTAAAAATTAACTACATGCATAGTTTTAATTAGTGATGTATGAACATTTGGCGGATTGCCAGTGCCTATAATACGACTAGAAATTCTTAAAGTGATATCGCTTTATTTCGAAATATGATAATTTTATTGATCTATTGTAACATGCATGTAATTTTTTTTAATCCTACATAGGTCAACCTTGACGACGATTTTAGCCACAGCTATAACGAAGAATACGCGCATCGAATAGACACGACGAAGCTGCGAGTCTTCAGGTACGTGCATCGATTCGTTAATTTGATTATTGTAGTGTGAAGCGTTTTATAGAACCAATAAAATTCGGAAAAGATGATAGCTCACCTTCTACTGGCCATTTTGATGATTCAGTGAGAATGATGACACAACAGTAATGACGTCAACGACTCAATGTAAGAAAACAATGACAGTATTTCAAATGTTTATGGTTATTGTGGCAGGTAGCAATAATTGTCGGTACACGGCGTCTGCGCGAGCACATCGTATTGGTCCTGCAGGCATGAATGCGATCGAGTGATTCAGTGAGTAGTGACGTCATCAAAAAGGCGCGTCCGCCGCTCCTTCCACAACGTTCCATCATTTGACTGCATGTAGAAAAATATTGCCGTTCTCTGCCATGGCCGTTTTTGGAATAAACTAACAAACAACCTGTCATAAGTCGCATTAATGATTACAATCGTTGTGCTCAGTAGCGCGCTCTATCGCGTTCGCTCGGCACTATCCGTACATCCTTGATTGCTAATGTGTAATCATTGCAAAACGAGTATCAAAAGTGAGATTTCCTAAAACCTCGAACATAATTCACAGGAACGATAACAGTGTTAATGAGAACTGACCTTTCCACATCCGACCTAGATATTAATTATGATATTTTTCCTTACAGAAGATTTTACTAGTTTTCATGGCAAATTTATTACTCGAGGTTAATTGTGTACTTAATCGTTCTTGTTATGTAATGCTTTAAATTGTTTAATTAAAATTGATTTCTGAAGGCTGGAAATGCTCAGCGTAATAAAACAGCCGACATAGTAATGCCATTTCTCAGTTTAGTCACAAAAGTTTAATATGATTCTTTTCTAGAAATATCGGTATAAATATACCCAGTTCT
The DNA here is from genome assembly GCA_018245675.1 of Agara michaeli. Classification (NCBI taxonomy): domain Eukaryota; kingdom Metazoa; phylum Arthropoda; class Insecta; order Lepidoptera; family Hesperiidae; genus Agara; species Agara michaeli. Next base: position 17,050 of record DWDX01001481.1, on the reverse strand, counting down.
ATTTGTTAGTATATTACATATAATTCATATATTGGGTGAAATATTTTCTTAAAGTACGTAAAGCTTTAAGTTTTTGATCCGTATCGTAAACTTATTATTTGTTTGGTTGCACGTGGCTATTGGCTCGCAACACTTGGCCATTTGCCAGCTTCGTGCGACAACGATTTTATTACATACTAGCCTTCGACCCGCGGCTTTAACAGATTTTATTGGTATGATATGTGGAAAGGGCACAGTCTTACGAGGGTATCTTGTTAGTGTGCTTGAGTATTTGATTTGCTTTACTTATATTATAAATGTTGAAAAGTTTTAATGATACTAAAATGAATTGCATCATTAAAATTCCACCCGTAATGCGAACCTGGCACAGTCGTCATTTGGCATTGCTTTGAAAATCATAATGATTTTTAGTGGCAGTTCACTTGTATAACTTTTGTATAAATCCACTCTATAGTTAGGAATTCTCGGCAGTAAATCGACTCTTACATTTTAAGAATACAGCATTAGGGTATTAGTATTACCCACAATGTGAGCAGTCTATTTCTTTCACACTTATTGAGTTTGAGAAGGAAACTAGTTGTTTGTATTCCTTGAGGAGATGTATCGCCAATACCCAATTGATTGGGTAGACGTAGACGGCGACGCCTCGGCTGCTCGGCCATAGAGCTGACTAAGCACAGACAAAGAATAACAGTAAGTACCTCCTGGAGCTGTCCAATCTTAAAATCACCTGATACGATTAACAATAGATTCTAATCTAATCAATATGTTCACTACATGTAACTTTAATTTCTTTACATATAACATTTAAAATCCTTTGGTAATTCTATACCTTTACAGTAGTATGACGCGTGTTTTAACACATCTAAATATACAATTGAATTATCGAAATACGGTGGATGAGACACCTTAGTAAGGTGCAATTTATTGGTTCATTATAAAGGAAAGTATGTTGGACGCTTGCAGTGCTGAAATATTATAAGATGCCATTGTATATATGAATATATGTATAATCTACCTACTGTTTCGTTTACTCTGTTCTTATTTCCCGCCATCCACCGCACGACTGCACCCCACGTTCCACACAAAAGAAAGTAAAAGTTTCGCTTTGTCTTGGTGTAATTTATTGACGATAAATCTGGAGAACAGTTTAGTTTTACAGTAGTTGTTATAAAAAAATTAATGCGTCATCTCCGTTACTGGACTAATATGTTATTGTTATTATTATTATTCCTTATTGTTGTTAACAAAGGCCCGCCCTTTGTTGCCCTTAATGCCACAGCGTTTTCTATCAATCAACCGAGAATAAAATATGAAATTAGTATGTAACGATAACTCATGATCTACGAAATGTTTAATTTTGATTCTTAGACCTGAAGAATGAAAAGCAAATGTTGGTGCCGGTTCGACCTCTGTGTATCGCTTCGTATTCAAAAAAGTCAAGATAAAAAAAAAATTATACTTTGTATTATCAGATAATGTAAACTACTGCTATACTTAGTTTTATTTATGAACGCCATGGAGAAGTCGTGGGCATTTTAAGTTATTTATTTTTCTACACTTATTTATCAACTCTCATCTGTATGATAATATTTAAGATTGGTCTCACTAAAATAAGTCATACAAATCGTAAAATCCCTCTTCTTGTGGTATATCACAAAAACAAGACTTCGTTCAAGTTGTTTCTTTACAACGGCCCACAGAAATAAATCAATTGTTCGCTTAGATTAACCCAGTTTATTTTTAGCAGAATTAATTTAATTGCAATTATAATAATCAATTATTTATTAAGTAATCGCTATTGTAGATATATTTTACATAATAAAGCAGGTAACAATAAACATAGGCTATTGAAAATGTAGTAATAAATCATAAACTAGTACAGATTAGAGCGTAGCGCAGCAAAGGCCATTAAAAACGCTATACAACGTTATGCATACTGTTGTACTGGCGTTCACGAGTTCATAGGGCGAAGTTGCACAGCCAGTAGAGTTTAGACAGATTTGAGTGAGGGGCTCTCCCTTGCCTATACCTCTCGCTAGGTGTACGGATAGGGTATAAAATCAATATCACTGGAAAGTGTGGATGACAGAGACTAAGATTAAACGCAAAACAGTGAGAAATGCAAATGTGTGTATTAAAAAACTGAGACTGGAGGTAACATGTTATTTATTATGTAGGAAAATATTTTTTCACCTTTCGTACATCAATGGCAAACAATAGAATAAATCGCAATTAAGAAAACAATTGCAATTTGGAATATGCGATTTACAAGCTTTTGATATTTTGTGTCTATGTAACGTTCGAAACGAAATGGAAGAGTTCTATGTAGTATTGTACCTAATTAAAATATTTATCATCAATTATTTAATACATTCTAGCAAAGCTGAGCTATTGCATATTTTGTCTAATTACCTCTTAGTACTATCGAGTATGATAGGTAGATACATTCGGTTTTTAGAATAAGGGTTGTCGATTAAAACTGTTTTAATAAAAAAATATAAAAGTTGTGACCTGATATACAATTCATTACACAACTAGGACATCCGTTGATCGCTGCACATACGGATAAACTTTGTAGGAAACTATGAGAATAAACTGTGAGCTATATCGGCATAGGATTTGTTTAAAAGTACATACATATTCATACATACGTATGTTAAATCTGTAAACATTCCGTGCCATGGACTCGATCAAGCCTTTACTTTATAGTTCGTTTTAAAAGTACTGGTACTTTTGTTGTCAAGATGATTTTCCGATATTGATTTGAAATTACATATTGTTAATAATTTCGAATATTATATCAAGTCCTATTTGTTTATAGACATATTTCATCTATAATTCAATTCCGATGTGGTAAATGCTAGAGCCACGGAAAAAATATAGGCATCCCGATAATTAAGCTTTGCGTTTTCATATTGGACACTTTATAGAAATATTTCTACAAAACTTTCTGGTGAACACCTAAAAATAAACTTTTTTAAAAGAATGAATAAATTAAGTCAAGCCAGCCTTTATTTTGTTTATCGATAAAGCAAATAAATTATTTTAATATCTAAATAATCTTAACGCTATATATGAAATTAAATACCATATAAAATAAAGTCAATATCAGTGCGTGATCACAGTTTTGTCCGTAATTTCAATATACGTCGATTCATTATAAAAGTTCTACATACACGCAGCACTGCAATTTGTCCAATTACTCGGTTACAGGGAAGTGATTGGTCAATTTAACAACTTATTAAAAATTTACTGCCGCCTGTACCTTATGTTACAATTTTAAATCACTTCTCGTACGTCAAGGAGCTCAGTTTGCAATATTGTTTTCAGGTTTAGATGATATGAAAAGACAGACATTTTAAGACATTGTGCGTTCCACTCATCTGAGTTCAATGCTCTAACGTTTAGGTTCTACTTAACCATAGACACATGTCTATGGTCTGCAATAATCGACTAACGTAAAAAGTTTTTTATACTCGTTTGCTACTTTCTTTACATTACCTATTCAGCCCAAAATAGGACTTTGCAAAAATAGCTGATTTTCAATTTTGCTTGGTTCACTATATGAAAATCATTCTTAGATTGATTGTGGAAAATGTTCAAATGTAACGTTCATTGTGATAAGTTAGCTGTGATTACGGTGGAGTATAGTTTCAGTTGCTAGTCGCTGCGAGCATACGTAGCTGGTCGGTGGTAACCTCGCACATAGTGGTCGTGTTATCGCGCAGATTAGTGTTGACCGCGCGACCACTGCGCTTTACGTAATAGTGCTAGAGGCCTTGGCCTTGCCGCGAATTACCGCACTAGTTTCTTGCTGCTACCTAGTCACTAGAGCTCAATCTCATGTAAGCCGACAGAACCTACCGCTACAGTTAGAGCTATTGCTCTATCTCTTTTTAGCCCGCTGAGGATGGAAAAATATTGTAACTGCTCGCTTGTTGACATTTTGCATTTTGGAAATCCCCAAATACTAGAGAACGTCCAAATATTACTGTGTAGCTTTAAAGAAAAAGGTAGAGTTAATTTTAATAAGACGTGAAAATTAACGGTTTATGCATAATAAGACAATTGGTTGTCATTGACTTCATTTGGTTGTCTCAAAAATTAGCAAGCATTAAACTAATATACCAATATATATTTAAACATTTGTTTATTTCCTTAATATACTGAATATCATGAATTTTAATATATAATATTATTGGAAATTGAAAAGCAATTGAACAAACGATTATAATATAATGTATGATTACTATTTTAATATTGATAAGTCCATAGCAGCCTAATTAAAAGTTCGTCAAAAAAGCCTGAAAAGCTGAAAACAGTGTCATCAGTTGAAGAACATGACGATTGCGGTGCATAAATTATAATATATTTCAATATTGGTAAATAGTAGAGTATTCGGAGAAAACATTCATTAGACTCAGCAAGCAATTAACGAGTATGTGGAAGTAATTGAACACTGCATTAGAGGGTCGGACATTTTATAAACACAGTATGTATTATTTCGGTGTATTGATAGATGTAAAAAATTGTACAATTATTTCACCTAAATAACTATAACGATTTAATGGTTAAAAATTTTGTTATTATATTTGCAATACTAGGAAAACTATTATATGCTATTATACTGATTTGTGTATAACCAGAGGAAGCCCGTGACTTTGGCCACGTATATCACATTATCGAGTATATTTATATTTAATGGTGGCTGATGTCGTAAAAACTACCAGTATTCCCTTTTTATCTTTAAAAAAAGAAAAAAAATCATGTAAAATATCATTATTATAATAATAAATGTTCATAAAAACTTAGCTGCGTATGATGGCGATACGCGAAGGAAACACTAAAAAACGTACCACATGGTGAGCCACTGCGTATTAATATGTATATATGTAGATATGATTGTTAAGAAAATAAAATAGTAATTTTATGTTACGAAAATGCGAGTCGAAGTTACCAAGATGAGGTTTTTAACAGTTATTAAGGGGAAAAAACGTCCGCGAAACACGCTTTATTTTGGGGAAGGTTTCACCCATTCATTTCTGATGCAAAAATTCAAGCATCCTAGACCCTTCGTTTATTCGAGCCTAAAGCTTTTGTCCTACAAAATTCGAGTGAGAGGAAAAAGGGAGGTGAACTGTTCTATGCAAAAAAAATTGCTTTAGTTTTGGGGTGAGCAGGAAACTTGAGCTGTTCGGAGGCATGTAACTTCGGATAGGTACCTACGTACAGCGTTCACATGCAATCTTTGTTCCCTCTTTATGAAATTTAAACTTAGCAACAGTCACAAACACAATATGACGTATGTAATGAGTATATATATGGCTAGGCTCTGTCGCCAATTTCTATATAGTTAATTGAAATGTTTGAAACACACGTATTATGTAAGTTTTGTAACTTACTTTTTACATAGAAGTCCATACGCTGATCTAAGGACCATCATTCTATTGTTTATGGTCTGTGCTATCGCCCAATCATTTAACCTTGTCCGTTGAAATGTAGAAAACGGAAACTAAACAAACATAATTATATAAATATTATGTAAACTTTCGTGCGAAGTGTATTGCTATGCATTAATAGCTTTAACATCTTTAACAGATAAGTTATGTGTCTAGACATACAAGCGACGTAAATACTTGTTTACATCAGATATATACGATAGAATGTTAAGGAATTTGCCTATGTATGAAACTGGTACCTATAGTTTTGTTTGTTAATAGGTGGCGTAACTCGTCCATAAACTGCCTATCGCTTTAGAAACATGAACATTACATACGTTCGTTCAAATTATATTAGATGTCGTTTTATATGCAGCGCTGTTAAAAGTATTTATTAAATAGAAGTGCCTACAATTTATACATACTTAGCGTGACGCGGAAAGGAAGTTGTGTTTTTGCGGTGGCAGGGTCGAATTTCTACCGTGTCGTCAAGGTTTCCGACAAACGATCCAATGAAGCGCTCGTTAAAGGTGTAAACTAGTCTGCGAACATTAACCATCTCTGCTTCACGGATGACCGGCTGGACGGATCAAATTATCTGTTCGTCATAATATTGTGCACGTGTGTAGGTACTATAGATATGATTTTATTTGAGTCATAGGTCATAATATGTTGTTTGATTGACAACGTTAAGTTCCTTATTGCATTTATACAGCGTGTTTTTAACATTATACTTACATATTGCACACCTGATTGATTGGTACAAAGGAGGCACAATTAAATACTTACTCTTTTATTCACATTTATATCAACTCTACTCGTCTTTTAAACAACATCAGGAGGCCTAGACAATACTACACCACGCTGCTCCAATGCGAAACATATTATCTTCTGAAATCCTCTTAGTTCATAGGATTGGTAAATCATAAACGATCAGTGAAATCGAGCTCGAGGTATTGTTAAATTTGGACATAAATTGGGGACTTTTAAAGACTTCAGACGCTCCGATTGGATACGTTCGCTTTCCTTACGCGTATTCAAACAACTTCTGCAAAATTAAATATTGTAGATTCTAGCAGCAATACGCAAGAGTTGTCAAAGCTAATGACAAATGTTCTGAATGCATCCGCATGACATGACACACGCCGCAGAAATTCTTTTGGCGCACGCACGGAACTACAGACACACAGCACATTCACATAGGGCAAGTGCATATCGGATTATCGTTAGTGGAAAATTGTCATAAATGTTATTCTTTGCAAAGCGATAGTTTCTGGATGATGCGAGTTTCTTTATATTGGATTAAGTTTATCTAGTGTAAATTAACAGCGTTACGGCTCCTTTAAAAATTTCCGCAAAGGGATCATTCAAGTATTACGTAAGCAGAATGTTAGTCATTTTTAACCCCCCTCTCCCCCTTGTCAGCAAAAGTCAGCAAAACCCTAACCCCCCCTTCAATGCTTACGTAATACTTGAACGATCCCAAAACGAGTTAACTACTATGTAATTTGTATCGTCTTAATGGACCAGCGTGGTGCTCGATGTATGGGTGGATTGAGCGGCGACAATTCCATGGCGTTTTGCACAATCAGTCACCATTTTATCAGTAATAACATTCAATGTATTGAGTATATAATGCAATCACAGTTAGCTATATGATGATTATTATTATTAGCCTACATTATTAATATTCCGGTTTAAATTAATTTGTCTGTTGAACTTTATAATAAAACAGACTCGGTGAGTACGGGTTTACGTTGTGTTGCGAATAAAAAAACATGTACGCAGTCTACAAAATAAGGACCAGAGCGCTATTTCAAATAGTTCCATTCATCCCAGTCATTAAAATACGGTACCGCTCTGCCAACATTTTCAAGCAAATATATTTTTTGTAATGTTTAGACGCATTGAAAAAAAAAATGTTTTAAATGTATTTAACATGAGCTCGTATTTTACACAAACTTATAGTAACAGTTTTATAACGCAAGTGTTCATTTACGGTGTAAAAGCGAACCTTTATCGATATGTTATAAATGTTATATCGAGTGTCTATATTGAAATGGTCTTCTCGTTTCAAAGGAAATATTTATGTATATTACTAACACGTCGAATCTCCCTTGAGTATGGTCTCCTATGTTACTATTTCAGTTAGAAAATACGAACATTTTATTAATATTAAACCATTAAGTCTGTATTATTAAGGTTATCACGTCGTAACCCCTTTCGCTTTTTGTTCGTCTTTTAATTCTGGATTGAGTAGTGTTAATGACTTGGGCTATTGTCTCTGTAGCAGTAATCGGTAATGTTATAGTAATGGGCTCAGGTTTAAGATCAGTAGAAAAAAATGTCGTTTTCATTGAAGTCGATAAGCATCCGATCGTTCATCTTATTTTTATGTATGTGCATTGCATGTATGGGCATTGATAGTGCTATTATTTATTATTAAGTACTAGAATTGTACAATTCCTAGGTGCTCTGATAACAGTATATCAAATAAAACAAGCAACACACGTTTGTTCATTAAAGTAAAGTTTCTTTCACAATTTAAACAACAGATGTAAGGAAATTTGACTGCCTCGTTGGTCGAGCGGTTGCTAGCGCGACTGCCGATCGGGAGGTCCTGGGTTCGAATCCCGGGTTGGGTACTGTTGGAATTTTCTAATTTAGAATTCCTAGTAGTGACTCAGAGTCTGGATGTGTGCTCGGTGCATGGCAATAGGCTCACCACCTATTCCGTTGTGGGAATTAAACGTAACTGGTGAAATGTGGGTGTGTGCTACACTCCTCTTCCTACCCCTTAGGGGATTACAGGCGTGATGTTACGTTATGTTTATCATGATGTACTTAAGTATTGATCGTTGATAGGATTGTATGACGTATGTATGTTTTTAATTGCAGCTGTGTTCAGGCGAGCACATCGGTGCCCTGGCGATGTCAGAGGCTGGTTCTGGGAGCGACGTGGTCTCCATGAAACTAAGGGCAGAGAAGAAGGGTGACTATTACGTCCTCAATGGAAACAAATTCTGGATTACAAACGGACCGGACGCGGATGTGTTAGTGGTAATCATGGGAGATAATTTCTTAAATGAATCTTCGCCGCACAGTATAATAGTATACAGTATAATATAGTAATACATGACTGGCCTCGTGGTCGAGTCGTTAGAGACCCTGACTGCAAAACCGGAGGTCGTGGGTTCCATTCCCACCCAGGACGAACATTTGTGCGATGAGCGCATTTGTCTGTTCTGTGTCTGGTCGTAATAAAAATATCTATGTAAGTAATATATCGTATGTATATATGTATGTTTGTCAGCTGTCCGGTTACCATAACACAGGCATTAAATTGCCTAATTTGGATTCGGATAACCGTGTGTGGAATTGTCCCTAGATATTATTGTTACACATAGTCGCTTCCCGCCGTCTGTAGTTATGGTTGGATGTTTAGAACTACGCAGCAATTTGTTGTTAGGTATTTCTGAAAAGTGTTTATCTTTTTCTTCAAGAAGTTTTCAACTTTAGCGCATATTGCCGATGTTATATTTGGAACAATAGCGCGCTGCATAATGACGTCATATTTAATTAAGTGCTTTCCACCGACTAACATATTTTAACTGTTTATGTAAACACTGGATGATTTTCGTTTAGTTACAAATTATTCAAACCGACAATTGCGAGATATTTTTAAAACGAAAAGACACTATTGATATCTACTTATAGAGATATATTTATAGCTACTTTTTCAGGTTTACGCAAAAACTGATCCAAACAGTAAACCCCAGCACGGTATAACGGCGTTTTTAATTGAAAAAGATTTCCCTGGATTTTCAACTGCACAAAAGCTTGACAAACTGGGAATGAGGGGATCGAATACGGGCGAATTAGTTTTCGAGGACTGCAAGGTTAGTAGGTATAGAATGCAATATGCAGAGTAACCGATACATACTAGGTGAGTATCTAAATTTGTTTGGCAAATGTACGGTAAAAAGAATTGTACGAAACTCAAAATTAAGGAAGTTGTAACAGTAGGTATCTAATCTATATTTGTGATATGGCAAAGAATCGGTGTTTCTCTTAGCTAGTTAGGTGTACGTACAGAAAAGCCGATAAGTCGATAGCCTTACGTTTAAATTATTTCGATAACGATGCTATTTTCGTCAGGTGCCAGCGTCTAACGTGCTGGGCGAAGAGAACAAGGGCGTGTACGTGCTGATGTCAGGGCTTGATCTGGAAAGGTTGGTACTGGCGGCGGGCCCGGTGGGGCTGATGCAGGCCGCCGTCGACAGTGCGTTCGCGTACGCACACGCGCGCAAGCAGTTCGGACAGTACATTGGCGAGTTTCAGCTGCTGCAGGTCATTACGTCCCCTAGTATACTTCGCGTTTCGTTCTGCGTAAAGTTTCAACTACCGCCACCGATCGGAGTTTACACATTGCGATTTACGACTTTTTAGGGGAAAATGGCCGATATGTACACCGGTTTAAGCGCCAGCAGGTGTTATTTGTACAACGTGGCGAGGGCTTGCGACGAGGGGCACGTCAACAGCAAGGACTGCGCCGGAGTCATACTGTACTGTGCCGAGAAAGCCACGCAAATTAGTCTAGACGCCATCCAGATACTCGGTTAGATTATTTTGGTTAACTATTCATATGATCATTCTTATTTGTCCGCACTATACGTACCAATTCACAACAAATCAACTGTTTTATCATATTCACGTGAAAGGTTGATTTATTCCGGACACGAGATGTTGATCGTGAATTGTGTCTTAAATATTTGTATAATATAATCTGTAGTCACAATCTTCACTGGCTACAGCGGCTCTTCTGTTTACAGCCTATTTCATGATAATGAAACATAATTAAAAAGTTTTTAATGTGCCAAGGGTACCGAGTCCAAAATATAAAGTAGCTAAATCACTGCTATTAGATACAAAAGAGGATCCTTTTTAAGATTTTTCATTTTATTACAATAATTGTAAACTATCATAATTATTTGGATCATATAAAGTTACAAAAGTTTAGGAATCGGGAGTCAGGTCTTTCCATGGTTCAATAAATAAGATTGTTAGTAGGACATCAAACATATTACTTTATTTTATTAGCCAGGTAATAACAAGATTAGTAACTTAATCCTATTACATAATACGATATGTGAATAAAAATTAAGACATCAATTTTTTACATAAGTACTCTAAATATTTCACAATTTCATCCAATGGCAAGTTACAAACTAGGTGACGTACTGTGTATATGAAGGTTTTTTTTTCAAGATACAGAAGAATATTTATATCACAACGATCGCTGTGTTGTTTTAAAGTAGAACATATAGTCATATAACTTTTCACTTCCCAATATATACTTATCTGTTAGTAATTTGTTCGACAACTGTTTTAGGGGGTAATGGATACATTAACGACTATCCTACTGGAAGAATATTCAGGGACGCTAAGCTGTATGAAATTGGTGCGGGTACATCTGAAGTTAGAAGAATGCTTATAGGAAGAGCATTGAACAATGAATACAAATGAAAGATAAAATCTTTGACATCAAGTTATATTTACATATTTGTGGATTAGCTATAAATACATAAATCTTAACGTGTATTTTGTTATTCTTTGGTATTTTATGTCCACCAGAAGCTTACCGAGAAACTAACTGATAGTGACTCGACAAAGTGCCACCATTTCGGCGGTATGAATAGCATCTGACCTGGCCGCAACACACAATAATATGGCTTAGCCTGCTTGTATTTGGGGTACAAATTAAAATTAGGTTTTCTTGGGTCTACTCTAGCTGTATTGATCAGAAGCACATGCTCATGGGGGTACAGATATTCAGAATCTTCAGGCGAGAACAGAAATATCTGTTTTTCACCAACGATTTGGGTCAACAAGTTCCTTTTAGGATCATAATGCAATGGAGATACGGTGCCCTTAGGACCATACCAGGCCATTACATCAACTGGTTCATTTGTGTCTGTGAAACTGCAATATTCAGGTTCGAAAATATCATCCTTCAGTTCTGGTATTTGATCAAAAAGCTGGTACTGTGCTAAGTAGCCCACGGGCCCAGTGTTTTGATAAACATGGTTAATAATGAATTCTTCTACAGTCATCATCTTTTGTGTCCATTCAGCATCTGTATAGTCTTTCCCCAATTCCACTGATACAGTTCTGAGACCGGCCACTTTAAGCAGATAATTTCTATCAGTCCATTTTTCTAGGGCAGGCCAATGGCTAATACAATTATCTAAGATTACTGGCTTTCCTGGTAATATATAATTAGCATAGAAATGCTCCATACTTGGGCGATTCAAAATTTCTATAGGTGTTGCATTGTATTTATTAAGTTCAGTGTTTACTTCAGTGAACTGATCACTTGTATTAGAACTAGAAGGAATGTTTATTTCTGTTGGTAAAGCAGAATGCAGAAGAGAGGCACATTTTTGTAACAAGTTTGGGTCCCCGTCAATGGCGGTCCCAAACACAATACCGAAATCAATGATTTTCATACTCTTCCTGACAACATTCTCATTGATTTCATCACAGGCTTTTAAATAAGTCAACAATTTTACATACGAGGCAATGGTTATAGTTTTTCTTTTATAAGCTTTGACCTCTTTCCAATTTCCAATGTTCACTTGTTCCTGCATATAATCTAAGACTGCTTTAATTTTGGCTGCTTTATTCAGGTCTTCTGTATTCAAGTCATGAAGACCTTGTTCAATTATTGTTATACAAGTTATATCAAGTGCGGATATTTCATCTAGTGAAATATTAGACTTCAAGCTTCTTACTTTTTCTACGACGTCATCGTCGGGTGACAGCTTTTGAACACTGGACATGGTTAAGTTTTCACTGTAACCGGAACTTTGAGCTTACAAAACGAGCACTATTTAAGCCCACATTTACTATTAGGGTTTTGTCAAAACAAACGATATACCTGATTTACATTTTGAAGGTAATGAGATATATATTCCTGAACAATGATTTTGTAAAAACTGAGCATGACCTGAAACTGCACAAGCGCAGTTCACGTTAAATTGTAACCAATTGATTATTGATTACTATGGTATTTTATTTATACAGCGATTGAGGATGACAGTTGTCATTCATGACAAATTGAGAAATTGACTTCTCCGGGCGAACCAGGTTTTATTGAATTTTTTTTTATTGTTATACTTCATCAAATGTACATACGAAATAAAAAATGGGTACTATTAGCTAAGTAAATGTAATGATTATTTCTTTAACTGTATCAATAAAATGAAATTTAAATTGTCTTTGGTTTTAATGTCATTTTTTGACCTTGACCTTTATGTAAAAGTAAAAAGTCTTTGTCTATGGTAAATCATATGACTATTGCACGTGATCTGTCAGATTATTTACATTCATAGTGTTTTTTAGCGATATAAATTATAATTTTTAATAAACTAGCTTTAAATTTGCAAGATGATGCCAGGCAGATTTGGCTATGAGTATGTCGTGAAATGATACGTTGTGTAGTGTCGCAATGGCATTACTAGACAGATTTTTTTCAACAAAGAAAAAACTTGATAATGCATATAGCGACTCACGAAACGGGGCCAGGTACGTCATAGCGAATGTTTCTCATTCATTATATTTTATTTCTGTGTGGCATGCGTTGGAAGGGTTGACGCATGAAGTTTTTGGGTGGGACCTTTGCGCTTGAAGAAGAGCAGGTGACGCACGCGACATTGGCAGTGCGGCGAGCGTCACCGACTAGCGGGCCCGGCGGCGGCGGGTGAGGTGTGAAACATGTGATAAGCGCGGGGAGCGGGCGGGCGTGGGCGACTTCACTCCGCGACTCCGCGTCACGGAGAAGGGGGGCGGTGGAAGTTCAATCAATGTTTACTCATTATTTACATGCGAGTCAGTACACTCGCACATTCCACTCCATTCGGCCGATCGCCCATTGTCATTCGGCTGTCAAAAGTGCATTTAAAGTGAAAACTTCTGCTATTGCATTTCGTAATCAGTGAGTGCATGTGACGTACATTTCTCTTCTCGAGCTCCTCAACTGTACCCTATAACCAGCTGTGAGCCAATACCAATTCGAACATGAAATAAAATGAAATTTAGGTACTGTAACAGGTTACTTGTTATGTTATTTCCAATAAGGTTAAGCTACAGAGCTTAAGTTATGCATTAAATATATACATACAATGGCATCACATTGGTGTATACTTTATCAACTATAGTTGAATGTGGAAGCGGTGCAATCTTGTAATCTGTAATTAACTATAGACAAATTAAGTGGGATAGCATAGACATGTGAAGTGTGTGACAGTTCTGTAATAAAATTCCGTCAATATTGTTATCACCAAAAATCTTAATACAATACACACACAGGTAACATTATTATCTTATCATTGTACAAAATATACAGCCAATATAAACTGCATACAAGCTAGTAAGTGCAAAAGAGAAAGTTTATGTGACTGGCTTCGTATTTGCACAGAGAGGAGCACAATGTCTGTTAAATATACATTATATTTTATATAACCCAATGTGCAATGTTCTCACAACTATTTATACTGACACACCTATATATTTATATCCAAATCTAATATAGTCTGTAATTGCAAGTTTCAATGTATATAAATGGTTGAATACCCAGTATGTGACAATGTGAATAACTCTTAATTGCACGAAAAAATTGTGTGCTTTCTTAAATAATATTTCTAGTATATTTTTCTACTAGAAATTATTGAGCATAATCTCTAATACGCCGAGTAAATAATGTCTGATAAGAATCTAATGTTCTTTTACTATTTTATTTATGGTTTGAATGAAATGCATTTTCTTGAGTTTTTATTATGCTGGATAAATTAATTGAAAGATATTCATGGGTCCTATAAGAATTTTTTTTTCCAAGGCTTGTTTGTAACTACTTTTAGACACGTAAGTTAATATTGAAGTTGTGCACATTTCTGAATAATATTTGTGTATTTTTGAAATTCCAATTGTCCTCAGGTCGTCTGAGATAGCTTTGGAGCAAGCAAGGCTTCTTCTGTACAAGGAGTGTGACAGAAGAGGGAGGAAGGTGTTGTTTGATTCCGCCACCATTGACAAAGTTCCAGCTAACAAAAATGACAAAGCAGACGTCTGGCAGACTGACAAAATCCCATACATTGTCGAGGTGTCCGGGGGGTTTACATATTTAGTAAGTGATGAGTTTAGTTTTTCATTTTATTTCAGTTATTTAAAACTTAAGCCTTGCAGATCAATAATGTGGATTATATTTTAAATGAACACTATAGGTAGATATATCTTGTACTAATTTTAGAAAAATATGAAGGTGCATCTTTCAGAATAATTAAATTAAATAGCATAAGTAGTTTACTTATCCTATTAACAAAATCTTTTACAAGTATAATGCTATGTTATCACTGAGTGACATAAGCTATATGCACTGCTTAAACTATTGATGATAGAAAAGAAACATTTGTGGAACACATCATTGTCTACAAAAAGTTAACCCAACCTAATTGAAGCAGTTTTTTAAATCTTCATTGCAACCGTGTGAAGCCGGGCAGGTTTGTTTTATAATTTAGTACTTGTTAAAAAAAGACGAGACTAAATTTTTTTGAATACTAAACATTAACTGTATTGTCAGGTAATTTTTACCGAAATAGCTAAACAGTGGTAGACTTACTATCACCATTGATTGAGACTATGAAATATAAGAATTTCTAAATCGGTTTTTGGCTATTAATAATGACACAGTTTTAGAGGTTGAAGTTCAGTCTTAATGTTGCGATATTAGCTGTCGGATGTTTTGTATATATGACGTTCTCGATAAAATTGTAAATATAGACAGGCAAAAATAACCCTAAGATTAGCTGTTCGATTACAATATATGAATTTAGGCATAGGTACCTGACTTACGCAATGGATGTAAAGTTTCATTATAACACATTAGTCAGTCACGCCATGATTACTTAAACCAGCGGCTCTCAAACTTGCGACGTAACGACAGCATAAAATTGATTTTATATTAGTTATCTATTAGAAATCTAAAAATCTGATATTTTCGAAATATAAAGTTTATATAACGTGTATCTTGATCTCACTGTAAAATATGATACATATTTTTTTCATTTTATAGGTAGCATGTAGCTTTTTATCTTTAAAAAACCGCTTAAAAGCCCTGGCTTTTGGTTGGTAGCATTTAATTTGAAGTTTCTCCGGATCCTCTATAGATACTTCATAGCGGGCTTCATGTTGTCGAGTCACTTTGTTAAATACGATATTAAATTTACATGTTGCAAAAAAATATTGGCGATAACGTACTGGCCATATTTTTTTTTTATTTTTCTACCCCTTTTATTGGTCCACTGCTGGACCGGGTTTCCTCTCGTAGTGAGTGGGTTTTAGGCCATAGTCTGCCACGCTAGTCGACTGACTAATGACGATTTGTAATTCGAATTGACATAACAAGCCTGTTCCAATATACTTTAGATAAATTGATATTAACGGTCTTCATCGTGCTAACGTTATTAAATGATACATTGTTACAAGGTTTTTTTTTTTGTACTGTGTTAGTCTACAAGTAAGATGTGCGTTGCGAAATTGAAATCGAAACGTTTCACCAGAAATTGCGCTAATTATTGCATAATTTGTAATAACGATGTCTATTTAACACATTCCTATGCACGTATCGGATCCATTCTGCAACTTCGACAGCTCTGAAGTATGTTCTGTCAACGCTGCTCCCATACATATTGGTAAAGATACTGTTCAGTGGCAAACTCGTTTGTCACTTGTTTTTGCCTGCCCTTATTGCCACCGACGAGGTTTAACAATTATTACAACAGCGTTACGTGTCCTCTGAAGTACGGATGCAAATAAAAAAGTAACATATATTTGATAGTTTCAGCCGACCACGCAACCTTCTTGTAATCATGCATAGGTTAGATTTCGAGCGAGTACTTGACGCTTCGAAAGCAATTCGAACTAGATTGACATAGTTTGATGTGATAATGAATTACTACGTTCCATTCAATTGTAGGCCTTCCTTCTGGTGTTGAAACAAAAGTGTATGAAAATTGTGACGTCACAAGAACATTATCTACATTCTATACACTTTACGATTGCGATTACGCTCGCGAAAGGCTCGTAGCAGTGACGCGGTTGCGGGATGCGAACGATCTGTAAAGTTAAACGACACCGGCCGCGGTTGATAATTGAAAGAAGGAAAGAAAGAAAGAAGGAAAGAAAGAAAGAAAGAAAGAAAGTGTTGGAAGAATGTTAAACACTCCTCAAATAAATTAAAAACATTTGTAATTTTAAATTTATGCCCTGTGTAGAGCTAGTGTTCTTTTTTGCACGTCTATTTATTGCGGCCATGTTCTATTTAAACTTTCGCAATAAACGTTAATTGGTTATTTCTATTTTCCGTATTTCATTGAGTTTCCCACAGAAAGAAAGAAAGAAAGAAAGAAACAAAGAATAAATAAAAGAAAGAAGAATCTGTTGGATTTTTCTAATTTAGAATTTCAAGTAGTGACACAGAGTCTGGATGTGTGCCCGGTGCATGGCAATAGGCTCACCACCTATTCCATTGTGGGACTTAAACGTAACTGGTG